>JAVTVY010015418.1:0-66710 GCA_036873755.1 Hanleya hanleyi
GTCGTATGGCCGAGAGGCTAAAAAATCTCAGCTGACAACCGCTTTATTCTACCAGGACACACCCGAGCACATGGACACGGTGGACAATGTGGGATATAGCAAACGGAAGGCTTTCACTGCGAACGGTGCCTCGGTGGATATGATGGGTCGACTACACGCAGACATGTTCATGCAAGACCGGTACCTCTTGAACAAGATCCCCATCAAAATCCGACTGATACGGGCGCCTCCGACCTTCGCCTTGATGGCCACTAACGTAGAGGGGCATGCAGCGGACTATAAGATTGTCATCCAAGACGCAGTCCTGTATGTCCGAAAAGTGAAACCGAATCCAGCCGTTCAAGTGGGACACATGAAAGCCTTGGAAACAAAACCAGCCCAGTACCCTATCCGACGTGTGCAAACCAAAGTGTTCTCTGTGCCTGCTGGAAATATGGGCGCCAACAAAGAAAATCTGTTCCTGGGGGAACTACCCAAGCGATTGATCCTGGCCTGTGTGGAAAATACCAGTTTCAGCGAAGCCTACCCAGAGAATCCGTTTGACTTTCAACATTTCGGCATCAATTTTGTGGCCCTGCATGTGGATGGACAACAGGTGCCAGCTACGGCCTTAACACCGAACTTTTGGCGCAGGAATTTCATTCGAGCCTATCAGAGCCTGTTTACAGCCACCGGTCAAATCAACCAGGACGAAGGGAATTTCATCAGTCGGGAGCACTACGCGAACGGATATACGTTGTTCTGTTTCGATCTAACCCCCACCTTAGAGAACGACCATCAGCTGGCCCTAGCCAAGCAAGGCAACTTACGGTTGGAAATCCACTTTGCACGAGCCCTGGCGACCACCGTCAATGTGATCTGCTACGCCGAGTTTGACAACATCATTCAAGTGGACAAGGCGCGCAACGTCCTGTGTGACTTTTCCACCTAACATGGATAGACCAGATAACCACCATGCTGGAGAATGACCCAGGGACACGTATGGTCTTTCAAGGGGTGTTAGCCCGAGATGTGTTCCCATTAGACCGTGTGTATCCTGCTGCATACGTTCTCAACACGAACCCGATGGATCGGCCCGGTGAACACTGGGTGGCCGTGTACTTGACAGAAGCGCAGGGCGAATACTTTGACCCGCACGGCCTGCCACCCCTCCATCCCGATTTAACAGACTTCATGGATCAAGGCACAGAGACGTGGTGTTGGAACAGTCAAACGTTGCAAAGCCTGACCAGTGGCGTGTGCGGACAATATTGCTTGTTTTACCTGTACCATCGATGGCGGGGAAGACCCTTATCTACCATCGTACAGATGTTTGACGAGTACCCCCAGGCCGAGGACCGCGATGTACTCGTCTATGACTGGGCCGCCCATCATTTCAATGTACAAGCCCCGTTCTGGGCTTAAGTTAATGACAAGCCCCTTGTTCTGGGCTTAAGTTTACAAGCCCCTTGTTCTGGGCTTAAGTTTACAAGCCCCTTGTTCTGGGCTTCAATGTACAAGCCCCTTGTTCTGGGCTTCAGTTAATTACAAGCCCCTTGTTCTGGGCTTCAGTTTTCACGTGGTTGTTCTCACGTTGTTGTTGTTCACTGAATAAAAAAAATGAGATCTCACCAAAAAAACCCTGTCTTGTGTGTTTTATTCATAATGCATCAATGCCCAATGTGGAGATTCAGTCAAACTGAAATCAGTGGTGTAGGATGGGGCCAAAATGTAACCCATCAAGGTTAGAATGCAAGAGCACTATAGTAAAATAGAGAGCCAATGAAATCAGCCCACAGACCAAGTACGTGTTTTTGGTCTAGGTTTGAAGCGGGCATTTCATTGAGGTGCGTGTATACGGTGAGAAAAGACTCGTCCAACACGTGTAGATCAAGTTTATTACTATAAGTTCTATGTATTCTCCGAACCTTGCCGAAAGGAAGACCTTTTGACCTGGAGGTGACCTTTGACCTTTTGACCCGCGCGCTCACTGCCGGTGATGACGCGCGCGCGCGCTGCGGCCGGAGAACCCGCGCGCGCGCGCTGCGGTGGGGGGCCGGGGCCCGCCGGGGCCGGAAAAGTTGGAGATCGTTTTAGTGAAAACCGGAAGTGACGTCACACACTTGCGCAGACCCACCACACCACGTGAACGCCATTGTAGAGAAAAAAAACCCAGTACATGACAGACACAGACAAGTCTAGACATGGCCAAAGGTCACGCCCCATTCACCCCAACCGGAAGTGACGTCACACACTTGTTCATTGGACCATTAGTGGCGACCCTAGCTCCAAAACGTCTAGCGGGACCCATACAGGGTCCAGTTTTCGACACTAGGTGACCACATCCCGACGAAATGGCCAGTTTTCGACACCGGATGTGCCGCCATCTTGAACATACGTGCCGCCATCTTGGATATGGCCCATAATGCACCGGGTCAAAATACTCGCTTCTGATTGGCCGAGAGCTCTGTGACGGATTTGAAATACTCGCTTCTGATTGGCCGAGAGCTCCGCATTGCTGTCTTCGCATGATATTCCTACCGTACATCCAACCCATCAGATGCCCCTTCACGAATGCTTCACTTTGATATCTCACTCGACCCCATTGGTCCACTAGGGACGCCCCTAGCTCCAACACGGCTATTTTCATACCCTTGGACCACCGCGCATGCGCAGAATGGTGACAACGCCCAAGCCGCTGCCCCTTCACCTAAGCTTCACTTTGATACCTCAGTCGACCCCATTGGACCCTTAGTGGCTTCCCTAGATGCCAAAACGTCTATTTCCATATCCTTGGGCCACCGCGCATGCGCAGAATGGTGACAACGCCCAAGCCGCTAGTCCAGTCAGATGCCCCTTCACATAAGCTTCACTTTGATACCTCATACGACCCCATCGGACCATGAGTAACTCCCCTAGCTCCAAAAGGGCTATTTCCATACCCTTGGGCCACCGCGCTTGCGCAGAATGGTGACAACGCCCAAGCCGCTAGTCCAGTCCGATGCCCCTTCACATAAGCTTCACTTTGATACCTCATACGACCCCATCGGACCATGAGTAACTCCCCTAGCTCCAAAACGGCTATTTCCATACTCTTTGGCCACACGAGTTGTCTCCCTTGCGTCAGTGTGTGCAGATGGCGCTATGATCGACGCCGTGATGTGGAAAGGGCGTCCCCACACCATCCTGGAGCCGCCATTTTGTTTGTTGATTTTCTGCGAAGATACACGGGACAATAAACGCTCGACCCTAGGGTGGTACAGATGCTAGACTGATCCTATTAACATGGTACAACACCTATAGATTATGTTTATTATTATTATATGGCTTAGAGGTTTTTTTGAGGGTAATGTGAGGGGTTTTTCTCCCCGTGACCTCCCCACCGCCTCGTTTGCTCCCTTGCGCCGCCATTTTGAACCCACCACCACCACCACCTCCCACATCAACCGCCATTTTGTCCCATCCCACATCAACCGCCATTTTGTCCCATCCCACATCAACCGCCATTTTGTCCCATCCCACATCAGCCGCAATTTTGTCCCATCCCACATAAACCGCCATTTTGTCCCATCCCACATCAACCGCCATTTTGTCCCATCCCACATCAGCCGCCATTTTGTCCCATCCCACATCAACCGCCATTTTGTCCCATCCCACATCAGCCGCCATTTTGTCCCATCCCACCGCCATCTAGACATGCCTTGATCACGTGATCAAGTTCCTCCTCAATCCTCCACAATGTGACGTCATTAAGTAGGTCAATGTTGTTCAATTTCAGTAGACACTACTACTTAGAATACCCAACAATGTGTAAAACCTTGTATGAATGTCCGTATTGTGCATCTACTAGCATGCCGTACAACCTCCAGAACCTGAATTAATGGGGTTATCCAGCTGATGGCGAAGGGGAGCAAACCTTTTAACTGCTGGAACACCAATGTTCTGTATCTCACTGAAATACAATACCGGGATATGATAATTCACCAATGGAAGTATTGTAATTCAATGAGTTGGAGAGCACTATAGTGTTCCAGCAGTTACATCAGCTAGATAACCCCACTGAGCGGCCGTATGGTAAGCCGTTCTACTTTTTATTAAGCATTTGCTGATATCATTAAATATTTACTGATATCAGCAAATATTTAATGATATCAGCAAATCATTTCCATCATCCGAACGCATGGCACGATCATACGTAGAAACTTCTGCTAGTAGTGTTAATGGAAACGTGAAATGCCTTTAGCAAGCTAAGATGATCATTTCTTCATATCAGTAAATATTTGGGGATATAACCAAATACTGAATAAAAGTAAAACGGCTTGACATACGGCCGTCGTACATAAACAAGTTCAGTGTCGTCAATATTCGAATATTTGTTCGTCCATGTGCATTCTTCCGTAGTTGCCATTATAGATAATACTTATAAAATCAAAAACGAAATATAATATGCTTCGCTACAAACAAACATACATTTCCAAGGGGTCTAAAGATATCAGTGTCACATTCGATCAACTATACTATATATATGTTTAACCCATCTGGCTGGCTGTCCGAACCTGATTTGGTTTAAACGTAATTTATTTATATCACGGGAAACACTTTAAGCGCGAGGCTTATAACGTGTCTCCAAATTGTTCCTGAAATACATTTACAATTAATTTAGAGGATCGATTAAGAAGAAATCCCCTGAAACTATATATAATCAGAACTCCTATGGCCTAAATAGCCAAGCCAGTGTATCGATCCGGAAATTCTGATAGGTACATGTATACTGGCTCGCGAGGATGGGTGTACCTGAGGTAGTATATACATAGTGCCATTCAGCTAGGGTGATATTATACAGATATTGCATGCTGTGAGGCGCGATATCACGATTTGTCAGCTCGAGAAGGTGATGTTCAACGAGTGCATGCAATATCTGTTTTATTATACCGAAGAAGCCATAAACAATACAAATAGACGTACAGTGTAAAGAGAAAAACCAAGGCAGCGAAAACGTAACGTAAAACGATTTCCGTCTGTACACGCCATCGTGATTACAGCAGAATGACAGCACAACAGACGACAATGCTACGAAAGAGTCTGTTCACGGGCGATAACTGCGAGACCGTGTGACATTGCCTCTGCCGTGTGACGTCAGCGCGTGGTCGTGTGATATCGGCGCGAGATCGTGGGACATCACATTGACGAGCTGTTTTTTATAAGACATCGAAAATTGCGAAATATCACGTGATGGTGTCTCAACCAATTAAAATAAACCAATACACAGTGAGGTATAATAATATACAGATATGGCATGCTGTGAGGTGTGATATCACGATTTGTTAGCTCGAGAAGGTGATGTTCAACGAGTGCATGAAATATCTGTTTTATTATACCGAAAAAAACCCATAAACAATACAAATAGACGTACAGTGTAATGTGAAAAACCAAGGCAGCGAAAACGTAACGTAAAACGCTTTCTGTCTGTACACGCCATCGTGATTACAGCGGAATGACAGCACAACAGACGACAATGCTACGAAAGACCTTGTGACATTGCCTCTGCTGTGTGACGTCAGCGCGTGATCGTGTGATATCGTCGCGAGATCGTGGGACATCACATTGACGAGCTGTTTATTCATAAGACATCGAGAATTGCGGAATATCACGTGATGGTGTCTCAACCAATTAAAATAACCGAATACACAGTGAGGAATTATCGACCCGAGAGAAAACATTATCACCCGAGACCGTGGTGGATTATCGTCCTGAGGAAAAACATTATCACCCGAGACCGTCGCGATAATCCACCATATCACCCTGGTTCAAGAGCACTATGTATTTTATTATTCTGAATGCCACTTTAATATCCCAGGGATGATTGTTAGGCCATTCAAAAATATAGTATTGTATAATCTTAATTCCCTTGCCGGGCGTCACAAGACGTTTAAAGAAAAGTGAAGACAGAATGAACAAGACAAATGTGAGATGTATGAATTCAACTATTTATATATACCGAGGTTAGATACACTCACCGAACCTAATATCTTAGGTTACAGTTCATATCGCAGTCGTGTTGACCTGTTAATCAGTTTAATTTAAATGTGTAACATTTTATATAAAGACAAAATATGTATATATATATATATATTGATGAGAGGAAAACACACTCCCTGAACTTGATAACACCGAATAAAGTCAACAGTTCATAACACAGTCTAATCGATCTGTTCGCTCAATAATGAAAATGCGAACTAATAAATTATCCCAATACAATATCAACCACACAGGAGCAGTCCTCGGTCTGAAGACTTTAGAGTTAATCAGTTGTGGTTCTCAGAATAACTGGATTAATTTACTTCATGTAGAAATGAAAATTGACAACACTATTGGAAATCTGGGGAATGCAATTTGAAATCTCAGATCTAGCAAATGATTCCATAAAACTCGTGGCTTGGTTTCACTGAACAGGTTGTGGGACACTTGGAACATTTGAGGACTGATTACCAGTGTTCGAAACAACCATACTATTCAAAACGGACTGTTGAGCAGTTGACTGGTCATCGGGAAATGAGTAGTAACATGTCTCTTGTAGTTCGAAATCTTCAATGAACACGGTGTTGAAGTCAAAGCTAGCAAAGTCATTCACAGTACCGGTAGGTCAATCTTAATAAATTAATATACCATCAACGCTCCACAATTGTACAGGTCGCCATAGGATCTTACGTATTTCCACTGAATTTGGTGTTTTGAGCGCCCATACCATAAATATTTAATAGCAATATGCCACCATGGTCGCATCTGGCCTAATCCCCTTGCAGTCCGGAAGGAGAGATAGGGTCATAGGTAAATTTCGAAATGAAAGGGTAATAGTGTATAAAATTATCGCCCTCATCTCACCACAATATGAAAACGTGTACATTATTACCCTTCGCGCAACCAATTATGGGAACTAACATGAAGAGGAATAATAGTATCAATTGATAAGCCAGTGCTTACGTTTGATAAAGGATGTATTGTAGGAAGCGATGTGGAAGTAACGATAGTCCTTCAAATGTAAATGTCCCTTTAACCAAAGCGTGACGACGAAATCTAAAACCAAAACGAGACAGACCAAGATAATAGATGACAAATAGACATTTATATCTGCAGAGAGGGGCAGACGAATCAGCGGAAACTGCATGCATATATTTACAGCGAAGTTAACAATAACAGAACCTACGCCGGTAGCGGTCACTCACGTTCTCGCCCTGTATTTAGCTGGCACGAGAAGTCCAGATTGCGAGATGTGAAGTCGAGAATACGAGGCGAGGTGTCGAGAATGCGAGGCGAGAACGCGATAACTTTCTCGAATGAGAAAACAAACAAGCAATTTTTTTTATCATGGTTATATACAGTTTTAGACTCATACGTGGGATCTTAAATAATACTACAAACAGTGCTATATTTCTTTGGATAGTTCTTTCACAATCTGAAGTATGCTTGTTCCGATGGTTCAACAATTTTGCACTAAAATTTGTCATAGTTTTTGTCGCCATTTTGTTGGAATAAACTTGAATACATTTGAATGTAAAACAATTATATCACGTTTATTTAATAGGGACATTAAATAACTTTTATCACATATTTTTCCTATGGAATTGTGTCAGATGTATTGTCTTAAGAATTTGCATAAGATAGCTTAAATATATGATATGGCTAACGCATGCGCCTTGTAGTCGTCAGACAAAACCAGTTACCTCCCCTGATACTTATTCTCCGAATAACAGCCACGTAAATATATGGTTGTATATTATACATCTGCACTGGTATGGTGATTGGAATAGTATGGTTACTACAGGCAGTATGCTAAATCATTTTCTTTATATCCTAAAAGCTCACGTGACTAAATATCGCGGCACTTCTTTACAAATAATCACGTGATAAAACATACTTTATTCTAATTGGTCGAGTCCTTGAACTTGAATCGGTTTTCCTCCCGAAAAACCCTGATCTAGCTTACTTCTTTTCATGTCCGTTTCTCCATATTTTGACTGTTACTCATATTTTGATGGGTACCGATACTCATATGCATATGTTGAACGTGATCACGATGGCGTCGCTGATATCGCGCTCAGGGTTCTGATCATGTGACCATAACGGAATCAGAAGCACCTTCGGCTTCATTCGCTCACCACATCGAGAAAATATCTTTGATTTTAACGTAAGTGACATGGGCCATGAAACGACTCGGATACTCAGGGAAAAGGCGGTTATCACCCACTGGTATCAACGTAACCAGGCCCAGGCAAATCTCTGTCGAGATATGATTTGACTGGGTTCGCGCAGATGGATCGCAGGTGGATGCCGCCTCCGAGTTTGGGTATGTAATTGATCTTTCAATGCTGTATTGATTGACTGGCTTTTTGATTTCAGTTTTTTCTCGACGAATGAATTCCAATGGAATATAGGTAATAGCACGCGTCGATGACGTAACTTGAATCTCGCGTTGTTTTGTCATTACGGATTTGATTTGCCACACGAACAAACATGAAATTGGTTCCCGCTTAAATCATCACTCAGTCGGCTTGTAATTCCCATTCAGTTTGTCCAAAATATTTTTTTTTGTCTTTACTGGCGGATTTAGAGGAAATTACACAGCGAGCAAATTGTTATTTAGATATATATGGCTTCGATTTCAAATCACTCAGGGGTTTATCGAATGGAACTACCAACAAATGGAGTATTGTGATTGGTGATGTAATTCAATATGATTATTTATCCCAACCACTTTGGAGGTACATTTTAGGATTCCAGATCATACATATGGGTTTATTTGATGGTCACTGTTGTACTTGTGTCGATGATTCACCAAGTCTGATCGAGCGTGAGCATAGGCATCATTATTTGGACATGTGCACACAGTTGTCACTTGTTCCTCCAGAGGCACGCACCCACGAGGCCTCTGGTTGAAGTACCGCACCGAGTCTTTATTTCGCGCATTATTCTTGAGAATACGTCATACCTGTCGAACCCCGTGACAGGCTGGTGCGACCGATCAAAGGGTCATTATTATACTACCATCTCAAATATTATGCAATTATGCGATAGCACACGGGCGCAGAAAGCTTGCATGTTCGTACCAAATAAAGAATTCAAATATTAGTCACATTCCACACCCAGCATCTGTGATTGGACATTTAGGAAGGTCCATCAATACTCGTCTTCGGGTTCTTCTTAGTGACAGCGTCTGCCGGAGGGGGAGCTAACGTAGCGCATCGTTGTCTCCTTGGCGACAATGGGTGCGGTGGTATCTAATCACATTTTCACAAATGCATGTAAATTCTAAAACCTGGCAGAGGAGATACCTTGACCTTTTGCAAATGTGAATGAGTTCTCGAGTCATTGCATGCTTACATATTAACAGCTATTATATTTCTTCCACATGCAGCGGTAGTTTTTAATTAGCATGTCGATATCCATGGACTTGTGTCTTTTGCTTTGAAACTCAATTTCGGTTTCAGCCCGAGATCAAAGGTAGTTTTGCCAGCTATGAAATTCAAACCAGTCAAAACTCAATCTCTAGCGGATTGACGGAAACAGCTGGCCTTCCAATTGGTTTGATTTTAGCGAAACCACCCGAACTATTTATCCAGAACTCATATGGGTAACTAATCTAGCCAGTTTATCGACCCCAAATGATCGATCGATACACTGGCTTGCGAGGATGTATCTATTGTCGATATACTGTCGCCTTTTGGCACTCTCCGCGCAGGGCTATTCTGAAAAATGAGTGCGCGACGCTCAGGAGCGGCCTAAAACTGACGAGATTTCCTGTAGTGTTTTACTAATTATTCCTGAATCAGGCAGCAATATTGGGCCGCAGTCTAACTATGCATGTTTTGCAAACTGCGCTAGGCCCTACGCCTTGTTAAAGAGCCAACGAAATCAAAACGTCATACACATCTACATCAAATACCATTATATCGAGTATATCTGATAAAGAAGATAGACCTGGTAAATGTACATTTGTGAAATGATGTTCTGGTTCTAGGCTATATGAATAATTGACATACTAGCAGTGATTAATAGAACAGACATATGAGGAAATTAGTCATGCATAAATTGCTTCGAGTTTGTAAGGCATGCTTTTCCACAGCAGCCGACATCACGACCTGCTGCAGAGAAAACGCGACGACTTCATATCGAAAACCTCTTAATAAATCCGAACGTAATATTTGATGAACGGAAGCCCACGATTTCAGAACAGCATTAGCAAATGAAATACGCAAATTCTGACGAGCAAAATAACCCGGATGTAAAGGCAAATATTTCGATCCCGAGGAAATGTTGTACATCAGGTTACAATTTTTGCCCTCCACACCAAGAAGCTCTTCACGAAAAATACGAGTGTAT
Source organism: Hanleya hanleyi (assembly GCA_036873755.1). Lineage (NCBI taxonomy): Eukaryota > Metazoa > Mollusca > Polyplacophora > Lepidopleurida > Hanleyidae > Hanleya > Hanleya hanleyi. The sequence continues at coordinate 10,357 of JAVTVY010015418.1, forward strand.
TGATGAAGACCTACATATTGGATTTTGTTCTAGTGAATAAACGAAGTTTGAATAATTCATCGCCTCGCCAGCTATGAATGATACACCATAATGCACCAACATCGGGGGTAGCTGCTTATAATGGTTTGACCAGCTTGCCAACCAGAGTAAACTACACGCCACAACGTTTTTCGTGCAACAGAAAAATGTAAAATCGTGCAAGGCGGATTCGAAAATAAAAGTAAGCTTCTCCGTTGCAAAATTTCAATGATATTCATGGAGTATTACTGATACGTTTGAATGAATAAAAACAGTGTCAAACTTCGGAGAGGGGATACAACGTTTGATAAAATAACACAGCCAGGCCATTGTCATGTATGGTTTCAAAATGGTGGGTCGTGCTGAATACGTCAAAGCGGTTTGATTGTATTCGCAGAGTAGGGGGAAAAGGGCAGTTTGAGTCCACATGTGGAATGTGCAGGCAGCAGAGAGCAGGTGGCGTCATCATCGCAAATGAGGTAATGATCGGAAGTCACGTAAGCACAGAACATGGCGTAATCACCGGAAGTAACGTAAGCACAGAAATGACGTCATCAACGGATATAAGATGACAAGGTCAACAGTCAAGGTCAGATATTCAGATGACGGGTGCATGGTGCAAGGAGTAATGCGTTCATGAGCGCTAATACAGATTAACTGCGCACTTATGAGCCCTCATGTGCAGTAATGAACGCGCTCATGCGAATTTCATGTACAAGCATGCGTAGTAAATGCACACTCATGCGCACTAAATGAGCAGTCATGACTGCTTCTTAACGCTATAGTATTTGTTATACAACAGTCTAGTCTGCCATTCAATATACAGCCGTCGTCCATTACAGAATTTCCGCATCCATGATTCAAACTCCTTATTCATATAACAGTATTAGCACCAAATTAAAAAAAAAATCATCGTAAACATAAAAATAGGCTAGTTTTCCCGCAAGAAAGAAGCGATCAACAGTTTTCAATGATGCCGTCAAGACACCATGATGTTAAAAAATATCAATCCGTATCGTTGACCAGTATTGTTAATCCATATGAGTTTTGTTAAAGTCGTTATCTAGAGCTCAGACACGCTTTGGTTATGTATGTTCATATGAACACCATGAGGATCTTGAAAGACATGAGTTCATACGGCCACTAGGCCCGGGTTAAGTGGAATTAGACACAAGTTACGAAACGTAACGCCATGGATCTTGCACGCTACGCTTGAATTTTGCTATCAGCATGCGATATGTATCGCCAAATTTGAGGATATATAGTGAGCGAGTAAGCAAGATTTAAACGTCCATTTTCGTTCATATCACGCTGACCGAGTCATATTATCCAGACACCAAGCAGTCTATCCTCTTTCTGCTGAGCGCAAAGTGACGAAGTTACATGTTCTATTTTAGTCTTTAGTAGGAATCGAACCTGGGACCTGTCGCTTGCGAGGCGAGCGACCTGTCACAAGGCCACCGCATTGCGGCCCAGTATGTCGATTGAAGTGAAATGACGAGCCCGAAGTGTCACGTGATGTAACCATGGGAGTAAAAAATGCACACAAAAAATGCATTATCTCGGACACCAACACTCAACATGATATTTGCCAACGTAAAACTCACGGACAATATTAAATACTCTGAATAGGTAACAGTTATTTGCGTCTTAGCCATTATTTTTGAAGATTCTGAGAGAATTTTCGATATTTACCAGACGGAGGAAACTACAAATTTAACATCAATTTGACCATAATTCCAGTTATTTTTACATATTCCGTGCCTATCTGATATGGTTTAGAAGCTAGAAAGTGAGATTATAATCCGGACAATTGCTGCGAACCCATCGTCATGGCTATTACGATAATATTTGAGGTTTTATCTCGAAATGTCGACTTCAGATAGTAAAACACACCAAAACAAAGATCTGGTAGGGGGAAAGGGGAGGAACGGATATCCAACGAAAAATCCCTTATATGGCAAGTGTGATATACTAGTGTACTCGTATTCTCTCGCAGACTATTATGCGCCAGCAACACTTTTTCCATAAAATACACCTTAGTCTTAGAGGGAGTAGTCCATAGTTTCGGATTATTGGTCCCCCCTCAAAAATTTTAATACAGCAGAGCGTCCGGGTCTGACCACATGATAATTATCCTTCCCTTTTTGGTAACCAGCATTTATAGTACCAAACTTCTGGGTACTACCATTCCTTCAAAATGACATATGCGGATGGGTGGCTCGGTTGAGCTATATGGCGAGTCGGGCCGCGAAGTCAACCTTCGTCACCCTCAGTTTCGTACGTTTTTCAGGTGTTTAAAAATAGGGTTATGTTACATATGGAATATGTGACAAAAAACGGCCTGGTCGACCCAATATTTTGAATAGCTTTTTTATCTCGCCTCGAGACGGGGAACACTGAGACGAAATCTTATTGAAATCGATGGTCAAGATTTTTCCAGGAAATGAACGAAATATGGCGTATTTTGGGTCATTTTAATAGATTTCTCAGAAAATATGAAGTACGTTCCGAGGGAAGAAAATTTATCCCGGGTTGAATTTGCATAACTGGCTTGTATGCTGAATTAATGGTATGAGCATTCCCATGAGGAAAATATATACTTTTATATGGGTTTTTTTTTAATGGTTTGGCATCTCAGAAAGACGGAAGGGCTATACCAACTGTCTATTTCCAGCAACGAGGGGTCTACTGTGGACTGCACCCCATACGTACGGCGCAGCTGGCTTCAATCTGCAGATGTCATGTATGTCAAGTGCCATGCGTTACCAAGCTAGCGTCATAGAGGGGCGGACATTTTCTGCTAGCTTCCTATACTCTATACCATTCATACTTCACATTGTTTCTTGCATCCTTCTCATTTTACATTATTCCATGCACCCTGATGCAGTGATCTTAACCCTATCTGGCCTGGGCGAGTTGGGGTGTACCGCAGCCTGGTGGGGGGGGGGGGGCGGAGAGTGCCCCCCCCTATATATTTCGCTATCGCTAAGGCTAGAGGGTTGAAACTCACCACACTATATCTTTGGGTCAATCTCTACAAGAAAATGTAAAAAAAATCCAAAATGGCCGCCATGATGACGTCACTGTGACGTCATTTTCAAAAAAGAGCATTTTTGGACGATTTTTCGGTCAAAATCTTCGAATTCTTTTATTTTTGTTTTTTCTTATCAAAAACTGCGTGATAAATTAGTAAATAATAATCTGATATGAAATAAAATAAGTTTTACGCACTTTTCCGTACACAAAAGCAAAATTTTTGAAGAAATATGACGAAAACATCACTTTTTCATGGTACCCCACATGACCGTCATTTTGAATTTACCTCTGCTCGTGAGATTATGCAAATAGGCTCAAAATGACCCCAATATGATAACCTATAACGTCACGAAGTTTCAGCTCTCCATTTTTGGCGTTCCGGAGATATCGCAGAAAGTTGGTAGGGGGGAATTTTGCCCGCCCCCCCTTCTCCCAGGCCTGGTAGGGTTAATGGGGGAAGGGGGGAGGGGGAACAAATCAGGGGGTGTTTTTTAGTGATGCTAAGCCCTATGGTTTCAGTAGAATCCATAGAATCGGGTTGAATCAAGATGCTGAATTTTTGCGTAATTTTTAAAGAAATCTGGCGAAAACATCACTTTTCTGGTACCCCCACATGGCCGCCATTTTGAATTTACCCATGATTCTCTGCTTGGGGGGGTGATGCAAACAGGTTCAAAATGACCCCAATATGATAATCTAAAAAATCACGGAGTTTCAGCTCTCAATTTTTTGTCGTTCCGGAGATACGAGCAAAAAACCAACAGGGGGGGCGGAAAGTGCCCCCCCCCCCCAGGCCAGGTAGGGTTAATCGTTGACCTTGATCTTTGCGTCATTCCGTTGGTTACGTCAGTTCCGATGATGACTGCACCAGCTCTCCGTTCTCTTCACAGTTACCTGTGGCCGCGGACTGTTTCGTTTCCTCTACTGACCCATATTTTTACAGTCTAGAATTCCACCCATATTACCACACGTATTCGCAATTCATGAAAACTTATACATTAAGTATATATTCCATATCTGGGAGTCAATTCTGCAACCACAAGTAAACATATAGGGTTATGGTTCCTTTGCTTGAGAGCATAATATATACGCATGTGCGGAGGCTAACAGTTTACACCCAAACCTGGCTCAACTTGGTCATATGGTGACTAGAGGTACATGTATATGCCGGGACGCTCTGACACTGAAGAGTATGGACGCACAGACAGTCATGATCACTGAGATAACATGAAATATTAGCAATCTTGGTGAGAAAGTTGAAAATCAAATACGAGAACGTTAGGAACGTATCATGAAAATATTAGGTTGAACGTGAAAACATAGTTTTATAGATAATTACAACATCATGAAAATGCTTTTGATGACCTTCATAAGGCGACTCATAATAACGTTTGAGAATGTCATAATAATGTGTCAAAACATTTTCTGACAACGTTTTCAAAAAGTTATCAATGAGTTGAATGTGAGCTGCAAAGCTTTTATTTTTTTCTAAAACGTTGCTTACACACAACTTGTGTTATGTGATATAACTGTTTTACGATTTTGGGGTAAAGATATTATGCTAAATTCTACTGATAACAATATTAAAACTATCCTGTTATAGATCCGTATTGAAAATTACATCGCTTGTCTCTCTTTTCTTGTAGAACGTTATGACGTTATAGAGGTCTCCTTCATTCAAGTTTTAGTGAAGGTATCATTTTACCTGACGTCATGCTACTTCGGGTGAATGAGTGTGGACCACTTTTACGACATTACCTTCCAAAAACAATGGGAGGCAAATGATGAAGTTTTCCCCTTTTGTGGCTCCCATTTTCTGGTGGTATAAGTTTTGACTTATCGTTTACTCGAGAGAAGAAAATAATCCACAAAACTATTACCACACATAAACAACTATAACTACAAAGGCCTTGATTTCTGACATTTTAGCAGAACATTGGAAAGCTTTGCAGTTCACCTTTAAGGCAAAATGTTGAAATGTTTTTAAATGTTTTAATGATGTTATGAAAAAATATTTTTTTTAGTTAACAATTTACGAGAAATAATTTATTGAACATTCTTCAAGTACTATATCGATACTTTATCCAAGGAAGATTATTTTGGTGGATAAATGTTTCAGTATTTTTGTATAGCACAGGTTCTAATGTTGAAAACTGGTGGAGTCCCATGCAGGATTCGAACCAGCGACCACCAGAGATAGCGACCACCAATTTCAGCACTAGAATCTGTGCTATACTAAGATAGTGTATATATCTTCTCATATTCAGCTATGGGAGCTGTGTCATTACGGTAACCGAAGGGGTACTGTATGTGCGGTTTCAAGACTACCGGTCTGTTACGTCATATTTTGTCGGAGGCCCTGGTGGTTTAGATCGCCGACAAAAACTGCTGGCGATTAGTTGCCTTACTCTGGGGATCGCTGCTTCGAATCCCGCATGGCACTCGACAAATTCTCAGTACTAGAATGTGCGCTATAGTAAGTATAGTGTAATCTCAAATAACGAAAATACTGTTATACGATTACTTTATAAATGAAAAAAAAAACCCTGAATAAATGTTTGTTTTAGTGAAATTTTAGGCTTCAAAATCAATCGCCTGATTCAGTAGAGACCACATTGAACTGACCATTCACACGTGTGGCGCACAATCAGTGTGGAGGACATCAGTATCAGTTAGCCTAATAGCCTCTTATGTGATTATCGCTTTATTTTCATTACTTGATTTTCCAGTTTTAAAAGTAAACCCTTTATTTCTTGAAAACTTTTCACCGTGGGGATTTTTAGCAGGATTACTTTGAGACGGGTAAAGAAAATAGCGGTGATTCAGTTTAGAAATACTGTTCTGAGTGCTGATATTTGTGCTTCAAGTCTGACCTCCGCATTTTATCCAATTTTGTTCAATTGAAAATATAGACCAAAATTCGAAAAAACCCCTGAGGTAATGTTATTTTGTTGCAGGTGTGTTCCACTCGACAAAGTCATCAATTGAATGAGTATTTTACGTGAAGACATGCATCCAAATTGAGATAACTTCATACCTGTCGATCTCTCATCGAATATATTAACATTTGTTTAAGGAGTCCAATTCATGGGGTTGAAAACAGTGCACTTTTATGACGCAATATCAGAATATTTTGACGACATTCGTATCCTGCCCACAACAATAGCATCAAATGGGCTACTGCATGGTGAATGTACAGCGGGACAAGGTATATAACTGGCGTAATGCAGAGATGATATCCATGACTTGTGTAATACAATCATCATAACCGCACGTTGTTATTCGTATCGATGTGTCTATAAAAGCTTCATGTTGAGCTGCTCGTGACCCGACATACACCTTATTTAATAATTAATCGAGTTATGATTGGAAATATCCTTACAATCTATGCCGCTCTGATAATTTCCATCATACTCAACCCAATCTCTCTCGTGAAGAATTGATTCGAATGTAGCGTTTCAGCTGCGGCGATATGTAGGGAGGGAGTTACATTCAGTAGAATGCGTATAACTGTTCGTGAATTATCGCAGAGCTACATAAATTCGGTAAATACAAAGTATGAACTATACTGCATGTCCGAAATTTACATTGTTCATGAAGGCATGGTTTGAAGGAATGTCTGTGAGCGAATTTTGTCCAAATGCACGCAGCATTATAGGATTCAACGTGACCAAACATCTGTGGAAATATTTTGGGAAACACTGATGAGATTTTGTGACTTGTACTTCGGATTTCTGCGTTGGTAAGTAGGCCTATAGTCAGTATTCATCAGTGCTAGGCGCAGTTTGTCGCTGCTGGTGATGCCCTAACAGGATATGGCAAAACAGTAGTGTTTAGGAGTTCAATTCTGTATCTGTCCATGTAGGGTGCCCGTCCAATGGGAGAGAAACATGGAGTCGCACTCGCAGTCGCAGCTAGCCACAGGCTCTCTCTCTCTCTCTCTCTCTCTCTCAATGGCTCCAGTGAATTGTGACTGGAGGGTCACTTTGGTCAGCTTCCCTACATTCAAGGTGTTTGTTTGTGATTTGACACCAAGAATGGAGAAAGACAAACATTATCAAAGACGACCTCGACAGCCAAAAAGGAGATTTATCCCTGTGGATGGTGGCAAACCGACTGTCAAAGATGCCGCCATTTTGACCGTCGATTTCCCAATAGCCAATGAAAAGCCCCGTTACATATTGTGACGGGGTTGGGTATTACCCACAATGCAATTATTGCACATATATTTTTCATCTGCTTCGAATGCAAATTAAAAAAACATCGCTTAAAAAAAATTATCGAATCAAATAACAAAAATGTAACTGAACGAAAAAGGTTTCCAATTCACAAATTTTAAGTTATTGCATATAAATATAGATTCCAACGGGACATGTATGAAATCTTTGCATATATTTGTAATTATTGAATATAAATTTAATCAAAATTAAATGAATATATGTTGGATATATTATTGAATATTGCAACCCTTGGCCTGCCATAAAAGACTGTGACATGGCATATAGCACTACTTTACCTTTCCATTATGCACTACAGATGTGATATCGATTGTACATGACCCTAACATCGGTCTGTTTCTGATACTAATGAAAACATGCAGGAAAGCGAACCAAAAAAATGATTGATTTCGAAGTCATCTTTCGAAATTTTCCTAGGGCATTACATCTTATGGTGATGCCCCTGCGCCATTCCTCATCAGCAGTCGCGCAAATAGAAAATATTGTGTTGCTATTATATAGTATGGGGAGGGTCCGTGTAACCTTGCACAATTCAATTTTCGTTTTTTGTTTTTGTGTTCTCAAAATCAAAAATTGAAAATTGACCGTCAATTTTCAATTTTCGTTTTTTGTTTTTGTGTTCTCAAAATCAAAAATTGAAATTTGACCGTCAATTTTCAATTTTCGTTTTTTGTTTTTGGTTTCTCAAAATCAAAAATTGAAAATTGACCGTCAATTTTCAATTTTCGTTGTTTGTTTTTGTGTTCTGAAAATCAAAAATTGAAATTTGACCGTCAATTTTCAATTTTTGATTCTGGGATTACAAAAACAAAAAACGAAAATTGATATTTGACAGTCAATTTTCAATTTTCGTTTTTCGTTTTGCTTCACGCAAAAATGAAAATCAAATATTGAAAATTGCCTGGACTTGTCCGTTTTTCGTTTTTTGATTTTAACTTTGACGTATCTATGTTACGTTCTCATGTGGACGGGTTATCATGTCACTTCCGGTACGACGAGTAGAATAGAAAACGCAAATCGTGTCGTATGAGAGGTGTGGAGCGTGAGAGGCATGTGGCCCACCAGGCCATCCTCGGGAGCCAGTGTATTGATCGATTTGTTAGGGTATCTATACATTGCCTTGGTTGCATGGTTGCACACGATAGTTCTGGGTAAAAAAAAGATCAAGGGGTATCCTCTAAATCAAACCAATTATTCAACAGGTTCAGCTAGCTCATTACTCCAATCCACTAGCTGGACGGTTTGAGATGTGACATCGCTGGCATAACTTTGATGTCAGGCTGAAATCGACATCGAGAGTCAAGGCAAAAACCGTCGGCTTGGGATACCGATATGCTAATTCAAAATAACCTCGGGAATGAAATGTTCGAGATTGAGGCAACGACTCAAGAACTCACTCGAATCACCAAAAATGTCCAAGTAAACACTGTGCGGGGATAGCCTATAGTATTGGACCCTTCTACGGAGGGCCAATGATAGGCTGATGCAGCAACAACAACATTTTCCCAGTTATACGCCAGATTTTGAAATCGAAAACGATGCCGCGCTATGTCATCGGTCAACTGAGACAGTCACGTGGTTGTGTATGAAGATTGGGGTGGCTCCTATAAATAGTGATCCAATGAAAATGCTCGTCTTAGTTTGAAATGGCGGAGTCGAATGACCAATCTCTGAAGGGGAGACAGCTGGAACAGTACACTATCACTGTCTGTTAATATCTTGAATTAACAGAGAGTACTGCAGTCTATGTGCGGGGATTCACGATTTACCTGGACTTGTGAAGATGCACCAGACAGGTCTGGATATGTGGCATCCCGCTGTTCTCAATGGTTATTGGCCTTGAGGCCTGAGCCAATCAGAACGCAGTCTTAGATTTTCTCATTTCTAAAAATAGATGTTTAGAGCGCTACAAAAGCGAACAGCATTCATGCAGACAACCGCTATTTGCTATTGATTTGAAATATAGTATTTATAAAGATACCAACAAAGATTTAATACCAATAAGAGTAAGTATGCGGCCCGTAAACCACCATTTCAAACAAGCACACAATCGCCACGTTTGATGTCAGACGTCTGAATGCTTCAACGCTTCAGGTCCAATCTTCATTCTCTATTTTTGGGACCTGGATCGTTGGAGCGTTCAGATGCTCGTCAACGTTCAGCGTCAAAAACGCTTCAACGCAAGTGTGGGTGTCAAACGCTTCAACGCATCGACGTGGGAAGTTTCCTTGGGGGTTATGATTAGGCATCTTCATTTTATCGAGCCAATTTCTACGTTCCCACTTCGAACCTGCCTTGATTCATCTGACCCCTTCAGTGTTCAAAATCCGAGGTGTAAATTTCACCTACTAACGACAGAAGAACCAATCAGAGCGTACATCGATTGCGAATGAAGTCACGTTGAGTGACATCATCCTCTATTAGCGGCGTCTTTCCTCCTAATAAGGTGCCCACTAATTAGGTCAGCCAATCAATAACGCTCTTGTGCGACCCATTTCGAATTTCAAATGTTTTCGAGGTCAGTGACGTCTCGTGTCTATTTATAAGTTATTTGAACATTGAAGGGGTCCAGATATATCAAGGGAAGTTCGAAGTGGGAACGTAGAAATTGGCTAGATAAAATGAAGATGTGATTAGGGTACCCACGTATTTATTATACTACCCTACTTTAATGAAACTCCCATGTGTATCAACCCCGTTGTTCTCCATATAATGCTTCACACCTGCTGCACGATTGCCTACTCGCTTATGCGCAGTTGGCCCATTATATTCTAGCTCGAATGCCTGGCTCCAGGGATCTATAGTGTAGTGAAACTCCCACATCTTGCCCCCTACTGTTTTTCCATATTATGCTCCACACCTGCCTAAACAATCCGATTTGCGCTTTCCATACTACTCCGCGAACCGAAAGTGACATCATAAGTCTTGCGCGTGCGCAGTTAACATTGACGAGTCAAAGTTAAAATCAAAAAACGAAAAACGGACAAGTCGAGGCAATTTTCATTATTTGATTTTCATTTTTGGGACAAGTGAAACGAAAAACGAAAATTGAAAATTGACGGTCAATTTTCAATTTTTGATTTTGAGAAACCAAAAACAAAAAACGAAAATTGAAAATTGACGGTCAAATTTCAATTTTTGATTTTGAGAACACAAAAACAAAAAACGAAAATTGAAAATTGACGATCAATTTTCAATTTTTGATTTTGAGAACACAAAAACAAAAAACGAAAATTGAATTGTGCAAGGTTACACGGACCGGGGAGAAAGTTTATCGATAACCACAGAGTGCAAAACATTACATGTATGACTGGACGGGCCTAATTTGAACCACGATGTTGATGTCCCCCAACAGAGTCAATGGCCAGAGAACATATCCGCCGTAACTTGTGCGCGTAGGTCAACTAGTTAACATCATACTTGAATCAAACACGGATATGGCTGAAATTAGCGAAAATTCTTTTCTTCGGTTCAAGTGAGAATCCAGCCCACTATGGTTTCCCATGTAAAACAGCCTACCTTTCTGTACGGATCCCTACTTTACAGTATAGATGACCGAGTTATCTCGCACTTTCATCTTGACCTACATGGAACAGAGCATTACATTTTTTTTTTGTATTTTCGATCACTCCTCTCCAGTTAGATTTTGCAATAACCTGAGGCAGCCATTGTGTGTAGTGCCGGGTATTTTTTTTTTTCGCTCGCTGATTTACCATCTACTGAAATAATTTCCTTCACGGAGCAGACTTTTGAACGGTTATTATTTTCTCCATAATAAATCAGTAACTTCTTATCTATATGTACACATCCACAGTCATTTTCAGTTTCATCCAATTATCGAGCTCCAGTCACTTCTCAATAGGTGGATAACACAGATATGTAGTTTAGGATCACGTCATTCGTTTATGCTAACCAGCAGTACGTGTATTTGGCCGTATAGGGGACAAAAATCGACATTTGGTGTAGACACATATTCTTAGCCAATCACAGAGCGTTTTTACGTGTTGACATTCATTATTTTGCATCCACATACAATTTAATTCGATATCCTATCGAATTATTTTATATCCGTATACATATTGTATACTCATTGCAGATGATTTAGATACTGTATCGAATCATTTTGTATCCGTATACATATTATTTAGATATGGTATCCTAATATATTTCGATGTAGCATCGTATTGAACCAGTGAAATGGTCGGAATTATAGACACCATAAATTACTTCTGCTCCTATAATCACTACAGCCAATAGAAACAACTTTTATGAAAAAGTTTGTCGCGCCTCGTGGTTGGAAATGGCTATGTGCAGTATGGCGGGAGAAGCGTCGGGGAAGCGATCGCTTCCCTCCATTCTCCAAGCACAGAATGGTGTGCTGAATGCTGCTAAAGACTATAGCTTCTTTTCAAACGTTTTCGAAAGGTAACATCACTAAATTAATCTGGATACAGCGGACTTTATTTCATGGAAATGGAATGGTGACACTTGAAATATTGGGGTACCATATCTAAATAATATGTATACGGATACAAACTTGTTCAATAGAGTATCTAAATAATTTTGATGCAGCATCGAAATATTTGATGTAGTATCTAAATAATATGTATACGGATATAAAATAATTCGATACGATATCGAATTAAATTGTATGTAGACAGATAATAATTAATGTCAATACGTAAAACAGCTCTGTGGTTGGCTAATAACATGTGTCTACACCAAATGTCGATTTTTGTCCCCTATGGCCTACCATATACGTAAATTACACTCCTGTTCCTGTGACCATTCGCGACTGCTCGGCCGATTCCGTCGTGGTCCTCTGGCCTCAGATCTGGCGTTTTTAATTATTAAAATGAATTGAATATTCCCTTGATTCTGCCCATGAATAGCCTCCTCTAGTTTGAAGGATTTTTTTATTTCTAATTATAAGCTGCGATGATGTCCTGACGATCACTCCAACTAAGAAATTCGCCATCGTTATACCCGTACGTCTCATGACCCAAGTGAAAGTAGTTTCAAGATGGCTACCAATATGCGTTCATACCAGTGATGGACGAGACAGTATCCTACATAGAATGAATCAATCAGCTTCGGGATCCGGATGGACAATGGGGATGGGGTCGGATCTTGGAGGGCTAGGGTGTCGATCCATTACGGTCAAGCGTGATTGTATTTCTTTTGACGTTTCGTGAATCTCGGTAGGATTACCGGTTTCGATCGACAATCTGTATTGGAATTCGAATAGTGGACCTTTTCAGACGAACTACATGTTCCTACGAGGTAGGCTATCATCTGCAAACTGTCCGGTAGTCAGTGAGTGAGTCCATCCGAATCCTTTCGTCGGCAAAATAAGGAAAACCGTTCAAATTAGAACCTTGATTTTGTGCATTAGGGTGCATTATAGGCCGGTTACCAGAAAGTTCTGAGCTGACCTACTTTTGATGAAAATTTCTGGTGATTTTTGATGAAAATCACTGGTGATTCTGACTTGGGCTGTGCCCATCTTAATATAGGCAGTAGGATTTTAACTTGGGGCGGGAATTTCCAAGAATTCAGTGCGCGTCGGAGTCCCAATGCCATCCTACTTCGTAGGTCCTGTGACGTCAGTCACACTGCCATGTATCATTAATTTAGGCTAATTCCTGGGAACGTTAATACGAATGAAAAGCGATTTCTTTCCCAAAGAACTATCGATGAAAATCTTATCGAATTTAAAAAATGCTGACAACCACGTTATAGTCCGTCGATATTCCTGCTGCCTTTCCACGTCTAACGTCACTCATTGGCGTAAAACGCAGTGGTATGCTAATCACAAGATTTCGTTGCCAAGAAATCGGGCTATTGTGAATTTTTTGCAGAAACGCAGATTCCAATCGCTAAAATACACGGTCAATCGCCTCTCATCATTGCTCCATGAGCTTGAAATTTAAGCACGGATGAGAGATTATGGGTTTTACACAATGGATTAAAGGAAATTCTCCAACATGCGACTCTGACGTACAGGTGCATTAATTTTTCTAGCTTGCTTACTGGTCCTCAAATGCTGTCGGAACGCAAAAATAAAATCCACTCGTATGCATTCCAGATACGCGCCCTAGTGGCATTTTGTTAAGAAGTAAGATTAAATTATTAGGAGAACTGTATTGCGATGGGCAGTTTGAATCAGCCAACTCTTTTGGCAACTGTCTTTGTGTTTACGGTTGACTCTACACCTTCATGGTACAATACGACGAGCTTAACCCTACCTGCTGATGGTCTAAATTTCGGACTTTATACTTTATCATATTGGGGTCATTTTGAGCCTATTTGCATGACCCCCGAGCAGAGGATCATGGGTAAATTCAAGATAGCCACCAGAAAAGTGATTTTTCGTCATATTTCTTCAAAATTTCTGCTTCCCGTGATAAATAGTGGCTATAGCTTCCATCTTGAGAAAGAAGGATGTTTGCTTATGATATATAATTTTGGAAATAGGCTTATGGATTAAGCAAGTGATCGATCAAATATATTGTATATATGAAAGCTTAGCATCACGCCGAAATTGTCAAATTTGTGGAGGAATTTGTTAAATGTGAAAAATCCGTAAAAACAGAACGAAATACACATTTCCAACCTCGATGAGACGTACAAATAGATGCAACGATGAAAAAAAAATGTCAGAGGAAAGAAGAAAATTAGGTTCTACCGAGATTTTGACTCGGATCGCTGGATTCAGAGTCCAGAGTGCTAACCATTACACCATAGAACGTGTTGAGTTTCGTTCGTAGGACAGAACGAGCATATATATCCTGACGGCTGCTTCGGTGGGACATACCTCTTCAATAATTCTCTGATAACACAGTGAAGATTGTTATCACCCTGGCATATCGTGGATTGGATATTTCCACCTCACACAAGCCACATATTCTCTGTATCTTTCCTTGTCCACCTTGTCCAAGGGCAGTCCCCGCCATGCTTCTTGTGGAGTTGCCAATCAGAGATACAAACGGCGCTGTCATTGGCTGTGATGTGCTAGGTCACATGACTCTTCGCGCTCATGAATATTTACCACATACTACGCCAGCTTTCATTATCCGCCAGAGGCATTGCGGTAGCATTACAAGCGTCTGGTTCGTCATTAATTTCAGCCGTCGTCCATTAGAAAATATCCGCGTCCATAATCCAAAGACCTATTCCATATTCCATATAACAGTATTAGCACCAAATTCAAAAAGACAATCATAGTATAAATAAACATCGGCTTGTTTCCTGCAAGAGAGAAGCGGTCAACAGTTTTCAATAATGCCGGCAAGACATCATGATGTTCCAACTTTGCTATCGTACTTTGCTATCAGCATGCGATATGTATCGCCAAATTTGATAAACTTTGAGTGGAGGCGCTTGGTGATATAGCCCTGTTTTATAAGTTTCTGCAACAATGTTTTGTGACGTTGATTGATTGTCTCTGGTGGAGCGAGAATGCAACCATTGTGGCCGAGACTGTAGGATCGATTGTTGGTATGACTTAGAGAACAAAAAAAAAAAGAATTGAACAAGCGAACTATTTGAGCTGATTTTGGAAAAAAAAGTGTGATGTGGTGGAGTGGATCAAACTGCCCACAGCGATTATAAATCACTGGACGTTTTCATTGCCGTTGACATTGACATGAGCACATGCGTTTATCTATTACCGGATCACTCTCATGAAGCTTCCGTGTCCGCACAGTAGTTCCAACGTTCTACGATCGTCGGCGAGCATGTCGTGTATGTTAGAGTATTGTGAATTAAATTTACAGCTATTGCACTCAAATAGACCAAAACAAGAGGAAAACTAACGGACGTGATGTGTTTAGGATTCATGAAGTCATCGTAAATAAGGTGGGCCTGGGCCAGAATCCGACCGCCTCCAAACATTAGAGAGCGATTGTTAAGATAGAATACGTCAGCTTGCGTGAGCGGGTTGTGATAGCCTTGAGAGCATCACAGTTATCTACGCGAGACGCGACTTTCGAGCACAAGCCCCGCTGATATTTTAGCACAGCAATGGCCAGTAAACGTACCGTGCTTGATTGGGGGCTCAATATAGGGCTTCATTTCGAGGCGCGATGATGAAAGGCCAAATGCTAGGAATCCGTGTCGTTTCTGTTGGACAATTTATAAAGGACCATCGATCGCCATTATTGCAAACTGACAAATTCAACAATGCTAACCCATTGTACCTCACGTTTTCATGATTGTCCTAAGGTATCGAAGCAACAACAATGACGCAAAAATGATTTCTAGTTGATGAGAATGGTTTTGTCGAGACAGTGGCGTAAAATATTTATGGCGGGACAGCAATCAATGTAATGGACAAACAGGAGATGTACTGATGCATTTCGTTCTCTACTCCTCTAACTGTGGTGTCATATATATGAATATGCTATAGTACATGCAATCTGTCTGCAGCAATGTTATCCCTCAAAAGTCTAGCAAAAAATTACGCAACGTTGACGGTTTATTAGACAATATAAATGTCGACTGCCATTAAGAAGATAATCCTTTGAAAGGTGTCAAGCAATATAATAACACCATGAATACAGCTCGGCTAACCTTACCAGATTTGAGTAAATAACGATTTAAAATCACCGCGCCCAACATCCCACCGTATAACGGTGATCAGCCGGTGTGCATATTTCCGGACGATACATGAGCTGGTGGATTTGTTTGATATGCAAAGAGCATTTAAGTGTGAAGTGTACACTTAAAAATTTACTCGGTAAAAGAAGATAACGTAAGTCTGATAAGGCTATGTTTTTTTTTGACTCGCTTTGTTGACTCCCGACAGCGTCATATCCCCTATATAATATCCACAGAATTTGTATTGTAATTGTTTATGACCTTAAAAGTTACCGATGCAGATATTATTCTGTTTTTCTAAACCGCCAGAGGCTGGCGAACATCACATAACCAGCTTCTTCATTTTAACTATGAACAGGTATTCGTATAATACATGTAATACCCGTGATAAAGTCGGGTAATTATACCAGCTTGGATTTGACATACCTCAGAGGCGTTCTTAAAAAGAACACACAAATTATCTGTATGCAGTTCGTCCTGTTAGTGGGGATTATATTAGATGAAGATGGTGAGTATTACATGATTTTTATATCTGGCTACTTTAACTTAACACTTTACTCCGCCCCCTCCCCCCAAAAATTAGAGCTTAAGCTTTGTGTGACTTTACAGCTATTCTCGCATATTATCCATGTAGCCGTGTGTCGTTTTTTTCAAAATGTTTTCATATTTATGCACAGTAGTGCCAAAATGATTTTATATCATATCAGATCATTATTTCCTTTTTGTGTGCAAACGAAAAAGAGACACCCACTGGAATGCAGTGGGACAATAATCCAAATAATTTTAAATCAAGTAACTTTCATTCCCCCTGCTGTTTTGCGTGGGATCTGGCTGATGACATCACGTGGGGTAAGCTTCAGCTACTGACACACGTTAACTCAATGCAAACTGCACACATATTAGAATTAATCGAGCAAAACTCTACCAATATCAATCCGATTTTCGTTCTGCTTAGAGATTATTAAACACGAAGAGATGTTTTGGAAATGTATAGTTTGAAAAACATTTCCTTTTAAATCATGGCGAAATATACGCCGGGATTTTTGCGATATACCCTGGCTCGTTTTTTTTCATCTGTTTCGTTAAAAGCGTCTCCATAAAATAAAAAGCGGAGGAGGAGGAGTCGGAGTCGGACACGCCACGGATTATACTAGGGAGGGTGGGTAAGCGGCAGTTCTCCCTATCTCCCTAGTATAATCCGTGGCGTGTCCTCCTCCTCCTCCTCCTCCTCGGCTTATTCGCCTAATTATTATTATAGGGAGATCGCGTGCCCTTTCTATACTACTCATCGCGCATGCGACCCATTCTACTGTAGGGTGCAAGCCTGGCCCATGGAATCTCAGGTGGTGAAAACCCCAGGTCTCTCGCCCCACCCTATCCCGCGCCACACATATGCGACCCGCTGTGAGTGAGTAAAGCGGAGTAGGAGGAGGAGGGGAAGTAGGAGTCGGACGCGCCACGGATTATACTAGGAAGATAGGAGAGAGACCAGGAGAACGAAGTGGAACTCCCGTGGTCACCCATATATCAATGCACCTGTCGCTGCTATGAAGGCAAGATAGTATTGTCAAAAGGTTAACTTGGATTATAGTGCAAACCAACCATTTTTCTGTCCACCTGGCAGGTGGCCTGTTATGTCAGGTCAAGCATTGCCGATCGCCGTATATGAATCGAATTCGATCCACAATTTAATTCTGATTCTCTTCCGTGCACGACTGTGGAAACGAAAAATTGAATTCTGCAAACAATATCGGGTTCCATCTGCAGGTATTTTCCTACATATCCGACCCTAATTATGTATAATTGAAGTGTAATAAATGGATATTATGTCTTTGAGGAAAGTGAAATGCGTACCTGTATTCAAATATACAGTATATGTATTCAAGTATACATTACCTGTATTCAAGTTTACAGTAGGCCTACCTGTATTCAAATATACAGCTTGTTTTTGATACTGTGTGCCCCAGGTCGGCCACGCTTGGATTCCCCCGAACCTGCCTGCACAGCTATTGGAGCTAGCTCTACGGGAGCTTACACACTGTTTCAGCAGAAGTTACACGACTGTGTTCAACATAGAAAAGGATGTAATCAGCTACGTTGGTTGTGAAGTCGGGAAAAAATATTTATGCCTGTATTAGGCAAGATTTATTGTCTCGGCCTGTTCCATCCACTGACCAGACGCAGACACCTTGCCGATTTTCTCATCTTTCGATTATTTGTGCGCATTATTTCTGTCTTTATGTTTGTCAGTATACATGCACTTTCCCGAAACACACAAAAGAACTAAACAATGTAAACAAATCCAAGATTGCCGCTGTGATGATGTCACAATACTAACCTCATATTCTGGAAACGCATTTCTTGTCCATTTTTATCTATCGGATTTTTCGAATTGTTTGTTTATGCTACTTTCTCGAGGAAAGACTACACAATAGATTAACTGATGTGAAATAAAATATGTGGGCACTTTTATGAGTAAAAGAGCAAAACAGATAAGGAAACCTAAGAAAACACAACTTTTCAGTGATACCCTCATGGCTGTCATTTTGAATTTATCACTTTTCATTCATACCCTCATGGGTTACCCATGATATTTTGAGCGGAAAGGTATACAAAGCAGGTGGGCGCAACTGTTTTGTCAGCCCTTCGTTTCTTGTCCTTTCGGAGATAGTAAAAAAATAAATATAACAAAAAAAATGATAGGAGGGAGGGGGTACGTAGGTTTAATGTTCAAGCAGAGAAAGTTTTATTCAGAGAATATAAAAAGGTGGTTGACATGAGATGTATAATGCTGCAGGACATGACTAGGATGTCTGAGGTGAATTCGATATATTACCCCTCGGACATTTTGGCCTCGGGGTATTGTGGTAGCCATGTACGTCCGTTCGTTACCGAATTTTAGGCAAAACCGCTTGAGACATAACCACCAAATTTCCAACACTTATTTATCTAGTGCTAAGTCAGACGCCTATCAAAAGTGGCTCCCCTCGGCTCATATTTTACAAAGTTATGCCCCTTTACAGATATATTCATTTTTATTTCTGTCCTATATGCCTGAATGTAACCAACTATATCTGCAGAACTGTGTTCGGTATAGCTACTATATTTTGGAAACTTATTTATATTGCTGTATTCTACAAGCCAACAAAGGATTACTCGCCTCGGCTTATGGAATTATGCCCCTTTCGGATGTAATAATCTACAATTTTGTACAAGTCATATCTGCAGATCCGTGTTCGGTACAGCTTATTCATCGCGGTTCTTATTTTACAGAGTGCTAAGTCAGACGCCTATCTATCGAAAGTGGCTTCCTTCGCCCCATATTTTACAGAGTTATGCCCCTTTACAGATATATAATTTTTCTATTTCTGTCCTATATGCCTGAATGTAACCAACTGCCGGTATATCTTGATCATCCCACATAGAACTATCTCTTCCCCAATTCACACTACACTTGGGGTACAATCACTTGGGGAAAGCCGAGGAGTTTTGATTAGATCAATCTCATGTTTTGACTGGTACGTCCTACTACTTTACTCAGAATAGTTTTCACAGTTCGGTGAATGTATATCCTCGGATTCAGGTGAGTGACACTGTTTTAACCCTACCTGGCCTGGGGGGCATTATGGCCCCCCTACCAAATTTTCTGCGCTATCTCCGGAACGACGAAAAATGGAGTACTGAAACTCCTGGACTTTATAGTTTATCATATTGGGGTCATTTTGAGCCCATTTGCATAACCCCCTGAGCAGAGGATCATGGGTAAATTCAAGATGGCGACCACGTGGGGTACCAGAAAAGTGATGTTTTTGTCACATTTCTTCAAAATTTCTGCTTTTCCGTGATGAAAAGTGGGCAAAAACTATTTTATTTCACATCACATTAATATTTACTAATTTATCATGCAGTTTTTGCGGAGAAATTGCATGAATAAAAAATTCGGAAAATCCGACCGAAAAATCGACCAAAAATGCCGTTTTTGAAAATGACGTCACTGTGACGTCATCAAAGCGGCCATCTTGGATTTTTTTACATTTTCTGGTAGAGCTTGACCCAAGGGTATAATGTGGTAAGTTTCAGCTCTCTAGCTCAAGGAATAAGAAAAATAATTAGGGGGGCATTTCGCCTCCCCCGGCCTGGACAGGTCCCAAAAAGCCCAGGCCAGATAGGGTTAAAGCGATAATCTGGTATAAATATACAAAGTCAATTAGAAAGTATGGTAATACTGATGTCCAATGTGTTCAGGATAAGGGATGCTTATACATGCAGGTGAGTTGCGTGTGTTGGATTCGAACCCGCGACCCTTAGAGTTCGGCAACAATCCGACAGCAGAAACTGCAAGGGCTCTTACCAACTCAGCTTCTAAAAAAGATAAAGCTCTGGATAACCTACATTAACTCAACCTCTCCACAGCTATGACGTATAAGGAAAAGCCCAGGCACACGCTGTGCAGTTTCAATGTCGCAAAATAACCCCCTCGGCTTTGCACATGTGCGATGTACTATTCTTATGCTTCCTTATAACAAGCGAAAAGCGACCGGAACATAGAGAAATACCCCTTCAATATATTATGATGTCACTTCCGTCACTCGGGCGGGAATATTTTCCGAAAATGGTGGCTGGTGGCCCCAGTAAGGTGGTTGACAATGGCGTTGAATTCGAATCTCACACAAGATTCACCCGTCCAGGACTAGCAGAGGTGCTTTACCAAGAAAGTGATATCTTCAAAATAATTGGATATTGGCCAGAATCTGATACTAGTAGTATTAACATGATATTCTACGAGAGAGAAATCTTTTTACTGATCATTCCTCCAAATCACTGGGTTATTCGTGCGATGTCATAAACTGAATATTACACATACATTGTCCATATCAACTAGAGTTAAATTGGTCAAATTTTCTATTTACATACGTATGGTGAAAAATTCCTTCAGTAAATTTGAGCAATATGAAAGAGGTCATAGGCCCACAATTCGCAAAAAATGGCATTAAAATCCAATCTGGGACGAATATTAATCTATACTCGTCCCAGATACAATGTAGCTTCATTGATAACGAGGTAGATATCGGTAATGTTTTTGGTTGTGTAAGAACTACCTTGTCCCACCTGAAGTCGACATCGGTGAGCAACCTGGTGTAAAAGAACAATTCCGCAGCGAATTTTAGCTTGGTGACAAAGATGGTGGTGGTTACTGACGTGACGAAATAGTGGGGTACTGACGTGACAAAGATGGTGGTGGTTACTGACGTGACAAAATAGTGGGGTACTGACTTGGCAAAGATGGTGGTCGTTACTGACGTGGCAAACTGGTGGAGGTACTGACGTTACAAAGATGGCGCTGAAAGTGATAAAATTAGCGTTGGTTGACGTGAAACCGATCGCGGGGGATACTGACATGACAAGGATGATCGTGGTTACTCACGTGTCAAAGATGACGACCAATCCTCAGTTTTGAAGAGTCAAATTCCTTCTACAAAGTGGAAGGGTGGCTTTTTGTTCACTGCGAAAGAATCTGACATTATTCGCGTCTAATTTTGTACAATCAAAGTGAACTAGAAAAATACTATTGCATATAAATATACATACATGCAATACAATAGGCTTGAACCGAATTGTGTCATCTTTATGTTTGTGTCACATAAATCATTGATACATAGCAAATATTTCGTCGAATTTCATAGTTTTACCCCCAATCCGCATCTTCATTTTATCCAGCCAATTTCTACGTTCCCACTTCGAACTTCCCTTGATATATCTGGACCCCGTCAATGTTCAAATAACTTATAAATAGACACGAGACGTCACTGACTTCGAAAACATTTGCAATTCGAAATGGGTCGCACAAGAGCGTTATTGATTGGCTGACCTAATTAGTGGGCACCATATTAGGAGGAATGACACCGCTAATAGAGGATGATGTCACTCTATGTGACTTCACTCGCAATCGATGTGTACGTTCTGATTGGTTCTTCTGTCGTTAGCTGGTGAAATTTACACCCCGAATTTTGAACGCTGAAGGGATCAGATAAATCAAGGCAGGTTCGAAGTGGGAACGTAAGTAGTATGTAGCCGTGATTTAAGGCCAGGTTGACCTCAATAATTGTTCCCCGGGTAAAATTTGAGGTGGAACTTGATCACGTGGCGATCATGTGATCGTTGGGGAGGAAAACTACCTTCAACACAGAAGAGTTCCAATCTAGGGGGAGGTAACTCCGGGTCACTATAGTTCCGGCAAAGGGCCCCTGGGCATGTATTCTTCCGCGGTGATGCGGTCTGGTGGTGATGCGGTCGCAGGAAAAAGTTTCCGCGGAGAAAAAGTAGTCCCCAGACTTCAAATACGCTGAATGGTCCGATTGGGTCGAGTGAGGTATCAAAGTGAAGCATTCGTGAAGGGGCATCCAGTCATGGGTGGGTGTATGTAAAATTAGGATTTTTTCCCGAAACTATAAAAAGCGGAACACGGACTTTACCCCTAAAATGGGGGGAAACACTTATCAACCCTAGCCAAAAGGGCTAATATCGGTCCCTGGGCTTATTGGGACCTGCCTATCAAGTCAATGGGGTGGGTGCATGTAAAATTAGGATTTTTTCCCGAAAATATAAAAAGCGGAACACGGACTTTACCCCTAAAATAGGGGAAAACCCGTATCACCTCTGGCCAAAAGGGCTAATATCGGTCCCCGGGCTTATCGGGGTCTGCCTATCAAGTCAATGGGGTGGGTGCATGTAAAATATAGAATTTTTTCCGAAAATATAAAAAGCGGAACTCGGACTTGTACAATATACAATATAAGGCAAAAATCACCGAGGTCTGTATATAGGCTCATACTGGCTATATGGGGGGAGGAGTGGTCAATTTTTTTTGTGGGCTTTAATATGGGTTGTGGGGTCTCGTTTTTCTCGTCTCGCCGACAAAAAAGACAATGGGAGGGGTCCCGGAGTGAATCGGTGAAATTTTGGGGAAAAGTCACCGAGGTCTGTATATAGGCTCATACTGGCTATATGGGGGGGAGGGGTGGTCAATTTTTTTTGGGCTTTACTATGGCTCGTGGGGTCTCGTTTTTCTCGTCTCGCCAAGAAAATGACAATGGGAAGGGTCCCGGAGCGAATCGGTGAAATTTTTGGGAAAAGTCACCGAGGTCTGTATATAGGCTCATACTGGCTATATGGGGGGAGGGGTGGTCAATTTTTTTTGTGGGTATGCCTGTATATAGGCCTGTAGGCTGGCTATATGGGGGTATAGGTTCAACCTGGGAAATTCACACACGTTCATTGTGATATGGGTTGCTTGGATTTGTTTTTCACGTCTCGTCATTTAGAACACGATGGGAAGGGTCTCGGAGCGCAACGGTGAAATTTTTGGAAAAGTACCATATAGCCCATATAGTCCCATACTGGCTATATGGGGGTATAGGTTCAACCTGGGAAATTCACACACGTTCATTGTGATATGGGCTGTTTGGATTTGTTTTTCACGTCTCGTCATTTAGAACACGATGGGAAGGGTTTCGGAGCGAAACGGTGAAATTTTTGGAAAAAGTTGACCGAGGCCTGGGTAGGCTCATATAGACCCATACAGGCTATCGGGGTATAGGCCCATACTGGGTGGACGTTTTGGGGTCTAGGTGAGCCCCTAATGATCCTATGGTGTCGTGTGAGGTCTTATTTTGAAGCTCTCGTGGAGGAGCATCCGACTGGTCTAATAGTTCGTCCGTTTTCAATATTCTGCACATGCGCAGTCTGGCCGTAGTATAGAAAGCAGGCATTTTGAGGGGTATGTGGGTGTGTGTTTGGGGTAGAGATGGATCGCTATGGATCCGAATGGGTCGTCGAAGGTGTCAAAGTGAAGCCTGTGTGGGGTAGAGTCAGAATGGCGTGTTTTTAAATGCAAGTCGCGTCAAACTGCGCATGCGCAGTTGGTTGTAGTAAGTAAAGTGGCCATTCTGGAGCAGTGCAGGAAGGTATTTGGTGTCGAGATGGACCATCCTTGGTCCGAATGCGTCCTGGGAGGTGTTATTTTGTAGCTCTCGGGATGTACATTCCGATTTGAGGGATGTTCACGTCATCTGTGACGTTATTGGTGACGTCATCAGTACGAGTAGTAGCAAAAGTGAACATTTTGGGGCAGTGAAGGAAGGTATTTGGGTAGAAATGGACCACTATTGGTCCGAATGCGTTCTGGGCGGTGTCATCTTGTAGCTTTCGGGGTGTACATCCCGATTTGAGGGATGTTCGCGTGATCTGTGACGTCATCGGTGACGTCATCAGTAGGAGTAGTAGCGAAAGTGTACATTTTGGGGCAGTGAAGGAAGGTATTTGGGGTAGAGAGGGACCATCCTTGATCCGCCTGCGTCCTGTGGGGTGCGCATTATACTGATATCTTTGCTGTATTATACCATATCTGTCTCGCATCATATCAAATATGTGCTGTATTATACCATATCTGTCCACTATTATACAATATCTGCCCTGTATTATACCAAATCTGTCCTGTATTGTGTCATATTTGTCCTGTATTATACAATATATGTTCTGTATTATACCAATTCTGTGCTGTATTATACAGTATCTGTCCTGTATTATATCAAATCTGTGCTGTGTTATACCATATCTGTCCTGTACTGTATCATATATGTCCTGTATTATACAATATATATTCTGTATTATACAATCGCATAGCGGTTGTCATGAATAACAACAAGTTCAGCAATGTTCATACAGTTTATTATCCCCAATGTTACATCATACCCAGGCTGGGGGAGCCGCCCTGGGTATGTTTAGTATGTTCACAGCAAACCAAATTGAAATATCAAACACCATGTTTTATTATTTAACGCACCGTCACATTAGGTACAAGTGTTTACTGAGCTCAAGTCAACGATCAGCATGTAGACATATAGAGTATGTACGGCATGTTATGGTATTCATCAGTGCACGAGTGAATGCATTCATCCGATGGGAAGATTCCGTAATTTGGTCACGAAAAACGTAACATTGGTCACCCTCTCCACGAACCATTGGGTGTTGGGGCGTTGTTGTTGGGACCATTCCAAGGGATCCACGGTGTCCAGTTTCTCCAGCATCGTCTCTAGCGAGGCCCGGTTAATGATGGTAAACGGTTGGTCAAATACCCGGATGTTACTGCTCGGGTAGAAGTATCTGACTTGATCTGTCTCCTTATGCTGCAGCACATAACCAAACGCCAGATTTAATTTGAACGACGTAACTTGGTCATTGAAGATGGCTTCCATGTAGCTGCGTAGACGGGCGAGATCGGTCAGTCGGAAATTGTAGATATCTTGAATAGGGCGATGACGGTGGAAACCATGCCGTATCATGGGCCAATGGCGCCGATAGATGTCACTCACTGGATGGGCGTCCTGTAACAGATCGCTAGGAACAGCCACTGCATCTTCCAGAAAATGTTCGATGTCGTCAGGCGTATGACTCGAAACCGTAACGCTGGGATCCGGCTGGATATCCAGGCCCTCCTGGACTGTGGGTATAGGCGGGCTCTTCGTCATCGCATCACCAGTGGCGTTCGTCTCCCCGGGTTCATCTTCACTGGGTCTGACCTTCCGCAGCTCCTCTTTAGTGGAAAGTTGTCGCCCAAACCGTAGAGACGGGGCATGAATCAAACGTTGGTGCTGTCTTAAGCAACTGGGTCGTTTGAAGAGTCGACCACAATCGTTACATTGTACCGTCGCACCCTCGTGGAGTGCCCTCTCATGGCGCAGTAAATTATCCTCCCGATTGAATGACCGTGCGCAGATTATACAAGTATACCGTGCATCGTTGGGGGTGGAGGCCTCGTGACGTCGTAAACTTTCTATAAGAGTAAACTGCTTCTGGCAAGTTATGCAAGTGAACATCTTGGTGGTTGACAGAGTGTCGGATGAAACGACCAGGCCGCTATCCTCGTGGAGTGCCCTCTCATGGCGCAGTAAATTATCCTCCCGATTGAATGACCGTGCGCAGGTTATACAAGTATACCGTGCATCGTTGTGGGTGGAGGCCTCGTGACGTCGTAAACTGTCTATACGAGTAAACTGCTTCTGGCAAGTTGTGCAAGTGAACATCTTGGTGGTTGACAGTGTCTGATGAAACGGCCAGGCCGTTTCCCTTTTATAGCAAGCTAGCTGTTGATCTATTTTTAGCACACTCAGTTGAACTACCCCAAGTCGAGGACCGAGATGTATTGGTGTACGACTGAGCTGTATTGGACCTTGTCAACATCCGAGTTTCCCAGTGGGTTCTCCCATCCGGGTACTGTGGTTTTACATCCGGGTCTTCATCTTACATCCGGGTTTTCCATGTTTATTGTCACGTGACCGGAACCGGAAGTTGTCACAAGACAGGTGGGACCCACTTGCGTCTGTGTGTATGTGTGTGTGCTTGCGTATTAGTGTACACGTGTGTGCGTGTTTGTGCGTGTGCGTGCATGTGCGTGTGTGTGTTTATGCGTTTGTGAGTATGTGTGTCTGTGATTGCGTGTGTGTGTGCGTGTGTGTATGCATGTGTGTGTTTGCGTCTGTGTGTGTGTGCTTGCGTGTGCATTGCGTATGTGTATGTGTGTGTGTGCTTGCGTGTGTGTAGTCATGTGTGTGTGTGCGTGTGCGTGCATGTGTGCGTGTGTGTGCGTGTTTGTGTATGCGTGTGTATGCGTGTGTATGCATGTGTGTGTGTATACGTCTGTGTGTACATCCGGGTTTCCCAGTGGATTTTTCCCGTCGTTCCTCCGTCTTCCATCCGGATACTGTGGTTTTATATCCGGGTCCTCATCTTACATCCGGGTTTTTCCATGTTTACTGTCACGTGACCGGAATCGGGGCGCTCTATTGTAGATGTATTGATAATAAGAAGTTTGAGTATCTATGATGACCCATATTGAACGAAAGTGACCTTTGACCCATGTGCACCATTATTATCCGGTATTCTGGAAGAGCATTTGGACACCTGTTCACCTCAATAATTTGCATATGACCTCTGTGAGGTCACTTCCGCTTCCGTTCACGTGACCGGAACTGACCTTTGGCCCCTGCGCGCGCTGACAAAACAATACCGGATAAAAATTGCGCGCAGGGGCCAAAGGTCACTTTCGTTCAATATGGGTCATCATAGATACTCAAACTTCTTATTATCAATACATCTACAATAGAGCGCCCCGATTCCGGTCACGTGACAGTAAACATGGAAAAACCCGGATGTAAGATGAGGACCCGGATATAAAACCACAGTATCCGGATGGAAGACGGAGGAACGACGGCAAAAATCCACTGGGAAACCCGGATGTACACACAGACGTATACACACACACATGCATACACACCCACACACACACACACACACACACACACACACGCACACACATACACATACGCAATGTACACGCAAACACACAAACACAGACGCAAACACACACACCCAGACGCAAACACACACACACACGTACACACACGCACACACACACGCAATCACAGACACACATACTCACAAACGCATAAACACACACACGCACATGCACGCACACGCACAAACACGCACACACGTGTACACTCATACGCAAGCACACACACATACACACAGACGCAAGTGGGTCCCACCTGTCTTGTGACAACTTGCGGTTCCGGTCACGTGACCATAAACATGGAAAACCCGGATATAAGGTGAAGACCCGGATGTAAAACCACAGTACCCGGATGGGAGAACCCACTGGGAAACTCGGATGTTGACAAGGTCCAATACAGCTCAGTCGTACACCAATACATCTCGGTCCTCGACTTGGGGTAGTTGAACTGAGTGTGCTAAAAATAGATCAACAGCTAGCTTGCTATAAAAGGGAAACGGCCTGGCCGTTTCATCAGACACTGTCAACCCTCAAGATGTTTACGTATACTTGTATAACCTGCGCACGGTCATTCAATCGGGAGGATAATTTATTGCGCCATGAGAGGGCACTCCACGAGGATAGCGGCCTGGTCGTTTCATCCGACACTCTGTCAACCACCAAGATGTTCACTTGCACAACTTGCCAGAAGCAGTTTACTCTTATAGAAAGTTTACGACGTCACGAGGCCTCCACCCACAACGATGCACGGTATACTTGTATAATCTGCGCACGGTCATTCAATCGGGAAGATAATTTACTGCGCCATGAGAGGGCACTCCTCGAGGGTGCGACGGTACAATGTAACGATTGTGGTCGACTCTTCACACGACCCAGTTGGTTAAGACAGCACCAACTTTTGATTCATGCCCCGTCTCTACGGTTTGGGCGACAACTTTCCACTAAAGAGGAGCTGCGGAAGGTCAGACCCAGTGAAGATGAACCCGGGGAGACGAACGCCACTGGTGATACGATGACGAAGAGCCCGCCTATACCCACAGTACAGGAGGGCCTGGATATCCAGCCGGACCCCAGCGTTACGGTTTCGAGTCGTACGCCTGACGACATCGAACATTTTCTGGAAGATGCAGTGGCTGTTCCTAGCGATCTGTTACAGGACGCCCATCCAGTGAGTGACATCTATCGGCGCCACTGGCCCATGATACGGCATGGTTTCCACCGTCATCGCCCTATTCAAGATATCTACAATTTCCGACTGACCGATCTCGCCCGTCTACGCAGCTACATGGAAGCCATCTTCAATGACCAAGTTACGTCGTTCAAATTAAATCTGGCGTTTGGTTATGTGCTGCAGCATAAGGAGACAGATCAAGTCAGATACTTTTACCCGAGCAGTAACATCCGGGTATTTGACCAACCGTTTACCATCATTAACCGGGCCTCGCTAGAGACGATGCTGGAGAAACTGGACACCGTGGATCCCTTGGAATGGGCCCAACAACAACGCCCCAACACCCAATGGTTCGTGGAGTGGGTGACCAATGTTACGTTTTTCGTGACCAAATTACGGAATTTTCCCATCGGATGAATGCATTCACTCGTGCACTGATGAATACCATAACATGCCGTACATACTCTATATGTCTACATGCTGATCGTTGACTTGAGCTCAGTAAACACTTGTACCTAATGTGACGGTACGTTAAATAATAAAACATGGTGTTTGATATTTCAATTTGTTTTGCTGTGAACATACTAAACATACCCAGGGCGGCTCCCCCAGCCTGGGTATGATGTAACATTGGGGATAATAAACTGTATGAACATTGCTGAACTTGTTGTTATTCATGACAACCGCTATGCGATTGTATAATACAGAATATATATTGTATAATACAGGACATATATGATACAATACAGGATAGATATGGTATAACACAGCACAGATTTGATATAATACAGGACAGATACTGTATAATACTGCACAGAATTGGTATAATACAGAACATATATTGTATAATACAGGACAAATATGACACAATACAGGACAGATTTGGTATAATACAGGGCAGATATTGTATAACAGTGGACAGATATGATATAATACAGCACATATTTGGTATGATGCGAGACAGATATGGTATAATACAGCAAAGATATCAGTATAATGCACACCCCACAGGACGCAGGCGGATCAAGGATGGTCCCTCTCTACCCCAAATACCTTCCTCCACTGCCCCAAAATGTACACTTTCGCTACTACTCCTACTGATGACGTCACCGATGACGTCACAGATGACGCGAACATCCCTCAAATCGGGATGTACACCCCGAAAGCTACAAGATGACACCTCCCAGAACGCATTCGGACCAATAGTGGTCCATTTTTACCCAAATACCTTCCTTCACTGCCCCAAAATGTTCACTTTGGCTATTACTCGTACTGATGACGTCACCAATAACGTCACAAATGACGTGAACATCCCTCAAATCGGGATGTACACCCCGAGAGCTACAAAATGACACCTCCCAGGACGCATTCGGACCAAGGATGGTCCATCTCGACACCAAATAGCTTCCTGCACTGCTCCAAAATGGCCACTTTACTTACTACAACCAACTGCGCATGCGCAGTTTGACGCGACTTGCATTTAAAAACACGCCATTCTGACTCTACCCCACACAGGCTTCACTTTGACACCTTCGACGACCCATTCGGACCCATAGCGATCCATCTCTACCGCAAACACACACCGACATACCCCCCCAAAATGCCTGCTTTCTATACTACGGTCAGACTGCGCATGCGCAGAATATTGAAAACGGACGAACTATTAGACCAGTCGGATGCTCCTCCACGAGAGCTTCAAAATAAGACCTCACACGACACCATAGGATCATTAGGGGCTCACCTAGACCCCAAAACGTCCACCCAGTATGGGCCTATACCCCGATAGCCTGTATGGGTCTATATGAGCCTACCCAGGCCTCGGTCAACTTTTTCCAAAAATTTCACCGTTTCGCTCCGAAACCCTTCCCATCGTGTTCTAAATGACGAGACGTGAAAAACAAATCCAAACAGCCCATATCACAATGAACGTGTGTGAATTTCCCAGGTTGAACCTATAGCCAGTATGGGACTATATGGGCTATATGGTACTTTTCCAAAAATTTCACCGTTGCGCTCCGAGACCCTTCCCATCGTGTTCTAAATGACGAAACGTGAAAAACAAATCCAAGCAACCCATATCACAATGAACGTGTGTGAATTTCTCAGGTTGAACCTATACCCCCATATAGCCAGCCTACAGGCCTATATACAGGCCTACCCGGTACTTTTCCCAAAAATTTCACCGATTCGCTCCGGGACCCCTCCCATTGTGTTTTTCTCGGCGAGACGAGAAAAACGAGACCCCACAAGCCATAGTAAAGCCCACAAAAAAATTTGACCACCCCTCCCCCCATATAGCCAGTATGAGCCTATATACAGACCTCGGTGACTTTTCCCAAAAATTTCACCGATTCACTCCGGGACCCCTCCCATTGTCTTTTTCTCGGCGAGACGAGAAAAACGAGACCCCACAACCCATAGTAAAGCCCACAAACAAATTTGACCACCCCTTCCCCCCATATAGCCAGTATGAGCCTATATACAGACCTCGGTGATTTTTGCCTTATATTGTATATTGTACAAGTCCGAGTTCCGCTTTTTATATTTTCGGAAAAAAAATCCTAATTTTACATGCACCCACCCCATTGACTTGATAGGCAGACCCCGATGAGCCCGGGGACCGATATTAGCCCTTTTGGCCAGAGGTGATACGGGTTTTTCCCTATTTTAGGGGTAAAGTCCGTGTTCCGCTTTTTATATTTTCGGAAAAAATTTCTAATTTTACATGCACCCACCCCACTGACTTGATAGGCAGGCCCCGATAAGCCCGGGGACCGATATTAGCCCTTTTGGCTAGGGTTGATAGGGGTTTTCCCCTATTTTAGGGGTAAAGTCCGTGTTCGGCTTTTTATATTTTCGGGAAAAAATCCTAATTTTACATGCACCCACCCCATTGACTTGATAGGCAGGTCCCAATACGCCCAGGGACCGATATTAGCCCTTTTGGCTAGGGTTGATAAGTGTGTTCCCCTATTTTAGGGGTAAAGTCCGTGTTCCGCTTTTTATAGTTTCGGGAAAAAATCCTAATTTTACATACACCCACCCATGACTGGATGCCCCTTCACGAATGCTTCACTTTGATACCTCACTCGACCCAATCGGGCCATGCAGCGTATTTGAAGTCTGGGGACTACTTTTTCTCCGCGGAAGCTTTTTCCCGCGACCGCATCACCACCAGACCACATCACCGCCGAAGAATACATGCCCAGGGGCCCTTTGCCGGAACTATAGTGACCCGGAGTTACCTCCCCCCTAGATTGGAACTCTTCTGTGTTGAAGGTAGTTTTCCTCCCCAACGATCACATGATCGCCACGTGATCAAGTTTCACCTCAAATTTTACCCGGGGAACAATTAATGAGGTCAACCTGGCTTTAAATCACGTCTACATACTACTAACGTAGAAATTGGCTGGATAAAATGAAGATGCCAATCCGGCGCTATTTATAGACCCTGTATCCCGTCACATGATGTCATGGGTCGTGGTTCAGCGCAAATTAAAATCCGCTTCCTATGGTGGCCGAGAGGGGCCATCGTCACTTCGCCATCGTGCCATAGAGCGATAGAGCGATAGAGCGATGGCGATAGAGCGATAGAGCGATGGCGATAGAGCGATAGAGCGATGGCGATAGAGCGATAGAGCGATAGAGCGATGGCGATAGAGCGATAGAGCGATGGCGATATAGAGCGATAGAGCGATGGCGATAGAGCGATAGAGCGATAGAGCGATGGCGATAGAGCGATAGAGCGATGGCGATAGAGCGATAGAGCGATGGCGATAGAGCGATGGCGATAGAGCGATAGAGCGATGGCGCGATGGCGATAGAGCGATAGAGCGATGGCGATAGAGCGATAGAGCGATGGCGATAGAGCGATAGAGCGATGGCGATAGAGCGATAGAGCGATGGCGATAGAGCGATGGCGATAGAGCGATAGAGCGATGGCGATAGAGCGATAGAGCGATGGCGATAGAGCGAAGTACATGACTGCGCATGACTACACCAAAACGAGACAAGTCGACATTTTTTCCTAGCTTTGTGTTCACGGTATTTGTCGGTACAAGATTTTCATGGCGGTCAAAATGAATATCAACGCCATGCATACTAAGAAAAATTCTGTACAAGAAAGCGACTCTGAGTTGATTCAAGGAATGCCATTATGAATATATATTAAAAAAAGATCTTTGATCAATGACACGGAGGGGGGAAGGATTGACGCTTATTAATGTTCAATTATTGGAGAACGTTGATAGGATATTATTTTATTAAGATTTGTTTCTCCCCCTATACTCCCGCATTGCACAAAAAACGGAATGTCTCAAAGAGCGGAGACCAAGGACCACTTCGCCTCTCCACCCTCAATAATTACGAGGGGGTGCCTTGAAATGGGCCGAAAATTAGTAGAGAAGCGTGTGAAATAAATCTAAAATTACATGAGGGTGTACCCCGACCCACCTCTTTAATTCTTCCGCGGGTCTAAATTTGTCCTGACTGGTTTTAAATTGCAGTTTTATGCCAAGTACCAACATTTTCTCAGTGGTTTCGTACTAAATGGAATTTAGACTGGTCACAAGGTGACTTTAAGCTATTAGGTCTTGTGTTTACAAACAATTTGGCCGAAAAGGTTGAAAAAATTACAAAGATAAATTAAAAGATATTGTCATATTCATGAAGATATGGTCCAAAATAGGATTGACTTCAATAGGACGAAATGTCATTTTAAAAAAGCTTGTTGTTGCCGAAACTCATCCATCTATTTTCCTCTCTTCCAAACCCACCCGAACCACTTATAAATGAATTCCAGAAACGCTGTTTTGAATTTGTTTGGAACTCGAAATTTCTGTTAAACCACTTGAACATGGCGGCTTAGATAATCCTATTGTTAATATGTAATCCAGGCACAAAACATATCGTGGATTAGGATATTACAAGCTGATAATTGCATGGGGTAATATTTTGAAAATGTATATGCCAAAGAATATAGACCCAATAGGAGTTGGTTCAGCATTCTTAAGAACTAATATTATACCAACGATGGAAAACGTATTTTGGAGTGACACGCTTCTAGCCTGGACAGAATTTCAAATAAAACTAGAGGACTGTCAAACTTTCTCGAATGAAATGGTACAATGAAAAATTTAAAATTGATAATAAAGCTCTACATTTAGGTCACTGGGATCAGTATCAGTATCAGTACTTTATTCACCAGATGTAATATTGTGTATAAATCAGTATACAGCATTTGGCGGGAATAAAACCCCGAAGGGCTTGTTCTATCCCAAATTAATTAAATTAATATTAAGCATACATGAATTTGACGAATATAAATATGCATGTAGGAATGACAGGCAGCTGATACCATTTGTATAAATAAAACAAGAACCTTGTGGTCCACAG
Source organism: Hanleya hanleyi (assembly GCA_036873755.1). NCBI lineage: Eukaryota > Metazoa > Mollusca > Polyplacophora > Lepidopleurida > Hanleyidae > Hanleya > Hanleya hanleyi. The sequence continues at coordinate 44,168 of JAVTVY010015418.1, forward strand.
AAAATCTAGAATGGAAAAGGTGTGCGGTTTGTAAATGATATTTTAGATAATAACGGATTTTTTTTGTCATTTGACTCTTTTCAGTCCATTTATAAATGCGCAGCCAATTTTCTGGAATAATTATCAGTATGTCAGGCAAGTAGTATATAAAACTGATATTAACGTAACTTGACCTTTGACCTAAAAAGTTTGCATAGTGGGGAGAAAAACTACCTCCGAACACAGAAGAGTTTCAATGTTTGCAGGTCACTGCGCAGGTCAAGTGGTTGTCATGGTGACGTCATTTCCGGTCACGTGACGTTTGGGGCAATTATTCCTCCGCGGTGATGCGGTCGCGAGAAAAAGCCTCCGCGTACAGAAAAATAGTCTCAAATACGCGGGGAGCTGGGAGAAATTCTCCGGCAATCTCCGGGACATTTTGGGAGGGGGGGGAGAGGGGCCCCTAGTGGACCGATTGGGTCGAGTGAGGTGTCAAAGTGAAGCGCTCCTCCAGGGCGATCAAGTAGTGGGTGGGTGTATGTAAATTTAGGATTTGTCCCAAAAATACAAAAAATGGAACACGGACCTTACCCCTACAATAGGGGAAACCCCTATCAACCATGTTCAAAAGGGCTAATATCGGTCTCCGGCTTATCGGGCCTGCCTATCAAGTCATGGGTGGGTGCATGTAAATTGAGGATTTGTCCCCGGAAATATAAAAAAGTGGAACACGAACTTTACCCCTAAAATCGTGTCTGATTCGCACATTTGCTTCTGTACGGGAAAATGCCTGTATGTGTATAGGGGTGGTCATTTTTGTGGACTTTACTATGGGTTGTGGTGTCTTGTTTTCTTCGTCTCACCACGTAAAACACGATGGGCAGGGTCTCGGGGCTAAGCGGTGAAAATTTTCGAAAAATTGCCTGCGCGCATGCGTAGTGGGTAAATAGTGCTGGGTGGCTGTTTTGGGGTCTAGGTGAGCCCCAAGTGATCCGATAGTGTCGTACGAGGTCTTATTTTGAAGCCTTCGTGGAGGAGCATCCGACTGGGCTAATGCATCAATATTCTGCGCATGCGCAGTCTGGCCGTAGTATAGAAAGCAGGCATTTTGGGGGTGCGTGGGAGTGTGCTTGGGGTGGAGATGGACCACTATTGGTCCGAATGGGTCGTGGGAGGGATCAAAGTGAAGCTTTTGTGTGGTAGAGTCAGAATGGCGTGCTTTTTATTGCAAGTCGCGTCAATCTGCGCATGCGCAGTTGAGTGTTGTAAGTAAAGTGGTCATTTTGGGGGTGCGTGGGGGTGTATTTGGGGTAGAGATGGACCACTATTGGTCCGAATGCGCCGTGGGGGGTGTCATTTTCTAGCTGACTGTATCTATGTTGGCCATAATAATAACCTAAGTATGTATGACCAGTTACATCCGGGGACCTTTGTTTTACATCCGGATGCTACAATATATGTATTGTATTATAAAATATATGTCTTGTATTATACAATATCTGTCCTGTATTATTCAATATCCCTCCTGTATTACACAATATATGTCCTGTATTATTCAATATCAGTCCTGTATTATACAATATCTGTCCTGTATTATACCATATCTGTGCTGTATTTTACAGTATATCTTGTATTCTACCCTATCTGTGCTGTATTATACCATATCTCTCCTATGTTATACAATATCTGTCCTGTGTTATACAATATCTGTCCTGTATTGTACCATATATGTCCTGTATTCTGACTCTACCCCACAAAAGCTTCACTTTGACACCTCCCACGAACCATTTGGACCAATAGTCACGGTGGTCTATCTCTATCCCAAACATGCCCCTACGCACCCCCAAAATGCCTGCTTTCTATACTACGACTAGACTGCGCATGCGCAGAATATTGAAAAGGGACGATACATTAGTTCAGTCGGATGCTCCTCCGCGCGAGCTTCAAAATAAGACCTCTTGCGACACCATCGGACCATTAGGGGCTCACCTAGACCCCAAAACGGCCATCCAGCACCATTTACCCACTACGCATGCGCGCAGTGACTTTTAAATAAAAATCACCGCTTAGCTTCGCGACCCCGCCCATCGTGTTCTACGTGGTGAGACATGAAAAACAAGATCTAACAACCCATATCGCAATGAACATTTGTGAATTGCCAAGTATGGACCTATCCATTGAGCCAGTAGGCCTATGGGCCTATCCAGACCTCCGTGAATTTTTCGAAAAATTTCACCGCTTAGCACAGAGACCCATCCCATCGTGTTTTACGTGATGAGACGAAGAAAACAAGACCCCATAACCCATAGTAAAATCCACAAAAAAATGACCACCCCTATACCCCTATAGGCATTTTCCCGTACAGATGTAAATGTGCGAATCAGGCCCTATTTTAGGGGTAAAGTCCGTGTTCCGCTTTTTTATATTTTCGGGACAAATTCTAATTTTACATACACCCACCAATGACTTGATCGCCCTGGAAGAGCGCTTCACTTTGACACCTCACTCAACCCAATCGGTCCACTAGGGGCCCCTCTCGCTCCCAAAATATCCCGAAGATTGCCGGAGAATTTCCCTCAGCTCTCCGCGTATTTGGGACTACTTTTTCTGTCCACGGAAGCTTTTTCCCGCGACCGCATCACCGTCGACGGCTTCACCGCGAAGTAATACATGCTCCAAAGGTCACGTGACCGGAAGTGACGTCACCATGGCAACCACTTGATCTGCGCAGTGACCTGTAAAAATTGGAACTCTTCTGTGTTCGGAGGTAGTTTTTCTCCCCAATATGCAAATTGTTTAGGTCAAAGGTCAAGTTGTGTCAATATCAGTTTTATATACTACTCAAGCAGTACGGAAAGCCGCAAACAACATGAGATTTGGACTATTACAGAAACAATATATGATACCGTTGATACCGCCCCCTATTTCACTATTAATAAGTGTAAAAAAAGGCTGTAATAAAATGTTATATAGAAATCTTTTGACCTTTAAATTTACTGTACTAAACAGTTCTTGAAAAAAATTATAGTGATTCGGAGTGGTATATATGGAATAATAATGTAACAAAGAGATGTGAAATTTAAATGGTTTCGATACAGAATTATTAACCGAATATTGACTACCAACATTTTTGCACATAAACTTTACGCTGATATATCTAACTTATGTACATTTTGTAGCAAAGTTCCAGAGACTATTATTCATCTCTTTTGGGAATGTGAACATATCTACCCTTGGTGGAGTTTACTGGAAAATTGGTTCGCATTGGCGTGTGTTCCAATTATATTTTCTCCAGAAAAAGTTTTACAACCCAGAAATCAGCCACTCAACTACTGTATTTCTATTATTAAATTTTCTATATATAAAATTAAAGTAGTTAAAACTCCCTTGGTTGAAAAGTGTTCAAAACGCTTTAAATGTGCGTACGAAACCGATAAATATTTCCAGTATAAGAACTGCGAATGGCGCTTGTTTTACCAGTATTGGTCATCGCTGCATTTACTGTTTAGACTCTTATGGTGTTGTTTGCGTAGATAAATCGAGGTGTAATGACGATGTATCTGTTTGTTATATAACATTGAGTTTCTAATTACAAATACAACCATTTTTGTTTAGTACAATAAAATATTGTATGTACAATGTGTATTACCTAACAAAACCAAATAAGATATATAAAACAAAATCAGTGTTTGTTCTATGCGATTTAGTGTTAAGTCCAGCCACGATCAGCACAATCTTAATGAATTATCAGTTTCATATGACATCCGCCTTTCTTTTTCGATAAAAACGCGCAAATGGCCGCGTTCGGCACCCACAACTTCAAATAATTCAACTTACGCATCGACGGACGAACTTGTCTTTTCTTAGAAGTTGAATTTGACGAAAAATTACGAGACTATGGGTAAATCAGATCACCAATATTTTAGGGGGGGGGGGAGAGTGACCTCTTCTATTGCGATTCTACGTTGATTTTTTTACAAGCGTTGATCCGTATTAATTACAAAACTTGATTTCAAATGTTCCAGATGTATATGTTCACCAGACAGCGAATATCACTGCTTTATTTATTAGATTCTTATGTCGATCTTTTAGCCAATGTTTATTATTTTAGCCCATATACAATAAAACTTATCGGTCTATCTCTCTGTTTTATCTGTGTAATCTTTGTGATATGCTGCTGGTCCCTATAGTAGTATGAATCCGCCTGATAATAACTAGAGTTAAGCGGCGAGCTCTCTTGTGTTGGAAGTACGATTATCACCGTATGAATATACATGATTATGAGACATGCGCAGTCATGTACTTCGCTCTATCGCTCTATCGCCATCGCTCTATCGCCATCGCTCTATCGTTCTATCGCCATCGCTCTATCGCTCTATCGCTATCGCTCTATCGCCATCGCTCTATCGCTGTATCGCCATCGCTCTATCGCTCTATCGCCATCGCTCTATCGCTCTATCGCTCTATCGCCATCGCTCTATCGCTCTATCGCCATCGCTCTATCGCTCTATCGCCATCGCTCTATCGCTCTATCGCCATCGCTCTATCGCTCTATCGCCATCGCTCTATCGCTCTATCGCCATCGCTCTATCGCTCTATCGCCATAGCTCTATCGCCATAGCTCTATCGCTCTATCGCCATCGCTCTATCGCTCTATCGCCATCGCTCTATCGCTCTATCGCCATCGCTCTATCGCTCTATCGCTCCATCGCTCTGTTTTTTGACGTACGATGGCGAAGTGACGATGGCCCCTCTCGGCCACCATAGCTTCCTGCTATATTTTGTATTGTAATACGCTCACGCTAGACGATATTTTGGGGCATGCAAGGCACACGCCCCACCCCTTGCCCGCTATTCTCATCGCATTCAAAGAAGACAAGATTAGACTACATACAGTATAACACTATGAACAAAGACCGACAGACATGGTGTCAATTTAAGTGCTATACAATAAGGGTATATGATGCTGTCAATGCTACCATTGTACTGTCGTCACGATGTATTCTTTGAAGGATGTATCTTCATGGCGATGACGATTGTCCGGCGTTACTTATCTCCTTCCTTTACTTCAGCCTTTAGAATGTTGGGGTTATTTGGTCATGTACTGACGTATTCCCCACACACGAGTTCGACCCAATTTTATGCAGATGTAGTTGAAAGTGAACAGTGTACCGGTACTTTGATCTCAAATGCGATAATCGATTCGGTATTAATGTTCTGAGAACGATCGTGTGACATTGAACGGAACCGCTCCCTCTTCCTTCCAAACTCCAAAGTTACGGCCAACTTCCCCACAGCGCATGCTCCATTTCGCAGGCTCCAATAACATCCCTGCCTCCAATAGCGGAAGTTGACCTTTACTACGTTGCTATGACGTATAGGGGAAACCAACCAACGCACGGTTCAGTTTGAATCCGACCAAACAACTCCTTTAGTGTTGCACATGAGCGAACTACTTTTCATATGCGCTGTCCAGATAAACAGGGGAAATTATCTCCAGATAATTCTTTTTAACGCTAGGTCAACGGAGGTATTATGCAGACTTGAAAAGTAATCAAAATTTTCGTTAAACATCTATTTTACTATATATGATGTCACTGCCGGCGATGTGCGCGAAGGCCCCGAATCCGGTCCAAAAATCTGACTGTTGGCTGGGGTGTTATTAGACCCCCAGCGAGGTGGTTGAGTTACGGCTTCGTTCAGCGGACTCGCATTCGTGACCGCATGACCTCTCCAGAAATGCCTATATTGGATCGAATCAACAACCACTCAATGTATCGTATATTTCATCTCTTCTAGTTATGATTCTCGCTTTTACCAATGCTGGATAATCTGGACCAATATCGGATCAACTGTCCCACTGTCTGCTTTTGACAGAGATAATCTACCACAGTCGCACAGGTAAAAGGCATCAATCTTGGTTGAGGTAACAGCGCAATTCCCACACAAAGCTATGGCTCTATGGATCGTATCTTTGTCATACGTCAGTCATCTTGGGCACGAACACGTCTTTTGCCACTCTCCTCGCAGGGCTATTCTAACATATGACTGCGCGGTGAGTCACCTAAATCTAACGAGATTTCCGTCCCTGAAATGTTTTTTTCTAATTATCTCTGAATCAGGCAGCAATATTGAGCCCAATTCACCGCAGCCTAGATAAGCATGCTCTGCAAAGAGCAGTAGGACTAAACGAACCAATACTTAGCTGTTGAAAAATATTTCATCTTGTTAATAGCGAACGGAATTTATTTTTGAGGGGAAAAAACAACAACTTAACAACAACAATTGAACATTCAATTTTAACTGAACTAAAAACTCACACAGATCTCTAGCAGGGTGGAATCAAATACCATTATATCTAGTATGTTTAGAAGACTGGCCTGTTAACTGTACGTGTACGATATGATGTTTTGGTTCTGGGCTACATGAATAATTGACTTCTGGCAGGGGTGTCCTGTCTGGTATAATGGGAGACAACCCTGTTCGGAGGTTGGAGTGAGTGAGTGAGTGAGTAGAATTTAACGTCGTTTTCAACATTGTTTCAGTCATATTACGACGGTGCCTACATGTGCCAGAACACAAGAGTGTCCACAGTTCCTATTATTCTGGACACTGATCAGCCCAGTCAGTACAGCACGTTCGGAGGTTGGTAACACCGTTGAAGCCATAATCCTCTGAGTTTTAATGGGGAATGGAATGCACACTGATTGGTTAAATTCCTTACGCGAGAGCCAACCAGAGCTGAGAGATGTCGGCGAATTACCCGTTCATCCAATCGAGGAAGATACAAGTTCCATTTTTAAAGTCTTGTACATGTATGACTCGCCGCTTGCGAGACGAGCGCTGTTCCACAAGGCCACAGCAGTGCAGTCTGAGTGAGCCGAGCATTCGACCTGATTACGATGAAAACCGTGAGCTATCGGGCGGAAATTTACCGCACAATACCCTTTGATCAAGCTCTATCTGAAAATGTAAAAATCAAAAAAAGAAAAAAAAAAAGATGGCCGCTATGATGACGTCTTTTTCGAATAAGGCATTTTTTTCGTAGATTTTTACGTCAGATTTTTCAATTTTTAGCCCATCATCACCAGATGGTGGGCTGTTCAAATCACTTTTCGTCCGTGGTTCGTCGTCCGTCGTCCGTCCGTCGTCCGTCGTCAGTCCGCTCACACGTCAGTCCGTCCGTAAACAATTCTTTCTCAGGAACTACTTCATGGATCTTTCTCAAATTTGGTACACAGGTTCCCCTTGGGGTCTAGTTGTGCAAGATACCTTTCTTGGTCCGATTCGAAAATCCAATATGGCCACAAGGCGGCCATCTTGGATTTTCCCATGAAACTTTGTTACCGCGATTTCCCAGGAACTACTTCATGGATCTTTCTCAAATTTGGTAGGGGAGAGTGGGGACACATGGGACAGGAGAGACTTGGGACACCACTTATTTAGTACCCTTGTGGAAGCCAATGGAGACTGAGCTTACATGTGCTGTTTGGTTTTCATACCGCCTCCCACATTTACCATTGTGGTGTTTCCTGGAATCATTGAAGTGAGTAAATCTTTCTTTTTATGTTTTTTAACTTGAAAAGCTAGATTTTGGAGGCCATGCCCATTTGTTTATACGGTGCAATATAAGGTATATGATACCGATATCTTGGCACAGAATTGCATTTTATATTGGGCACACATGACACTCACCGAATTTGTGAAGACATGGGACAGTTAAGCAAAAAATCGCCATTTTGCTAAGTTGGGCCCCCAGGGGAGAGTTGGGACACAGTGTCTCCCTATAGAGTGTCCCATCTCTCCCTGCACTTTCGAAGAATATTGCTATATGTATGGTATTACTTTCTGTCGACAAAGTGATAATTTTTTACCAAGTTGACATTTCCAAGTTAAGCCAATATTTTTTTCAAATAAAAAAGTTAGTTTGATTGCATTTAAGTCTTTACATTGGTTGTCCCATATCTCCCAACTCCTTGTCCCATGTCTCCCGACACTGTCCCAAGTCACCCCCAAAATACGCCGAAATGAAATCGTTTTCACATCATAACACACTCGGTTTGGTGTCTTAAACACTGTGGCATTGCATGGGTATTCTTCCCAGGTTGATGCATGGCACGCATTGATTTGCACAACTGAATACTTTGGACAGAATGTGACATAATGTGACGTCACAGAAATAGTGTCCCAGGTCTCCCCACTCTCCCCTACACAGGTTCCCCTTGGGGTCTAGTTGTGCAAGATACCTTTTTTGGTCCGATTCAAAAATCCAATATGGGCACAAGGCGGTCATCTTGGATTTCCCCATGAAACTTTGTTATCGCGATTTTCAGGAACTACTGCATGGATCTTTCTCAAATTTGGTACACAGGTTCCCTTTGGGTCTAGTTGTGCAAGATACCTTTTCAGGTCCGATTTGAAAATCCAATATGGCCACCAGGCAGCCGTCTTGGATTTCCCGATGAAACTTTATCGTGAATTCTCAGGAAGTACTGCATGGATCTTTCTCAAATTTGGTACACAGGTTCCCCTTGGGGTCTAGTTGTGCAAGATACCTCTCCTGCTCCGATTCGAAAATCCAATATGGCCACCAGGCAGCCATCTTGGATTTCCCCATGAAACATTGTTATCGTCATTTCTCAGGAAGTACTACATGGATCTTTCTCAAATTTGTACACAGGTTTCCCTTGGGGTCTAGTTGTGCAAGACACCTTTTTCGGTCCGATTAAAAATCCAATATGGCCACCAGGCGGCCATTTTGGATTTCCACATGACATTTTATCGTGATTTCTCAAGAAGTGCTGCATAGATCTTTCTCTTTTTGGTCCGATTCGAAAATCGAAGTTACGCTTCAAATTAATACTGTATTCCCGAGTTGTGACGTTGCATCACAAGAGTCGGCTTATCAAACGATGGGGCATATTCTATATATTGACTATAGAGAATATCCATACTTTCACCTTCCATATCAAGGAGTTCAAATGATTCCGAATTAAAATGTATTTCTTCAAATTTTAAATCAGTTTACTTGAGTCCATGCCGTTGCAAGTGAATTGCCCCACCGTTTTGTCTGCTGAAGAGACGTCACTCTTGTGAAACAACGTCACAACTCGACAACTGTAGACTACTGCGTATTTCGATCCAAGGGAGATAATCAGGGCTCATGCCAAAGTGTCAAAGAGATTAGTCTTCGCTTCCAGTACCCAATGATGACACGTGCAAAAAAAATTAAAAAAAATACTACAAAACGAAGACGAAGAATCCTCCGGACATTCACTTTCAGACTAACTTTGCTCATTTCACTTGTACTTTAACAACCGACATCAAGTAAAGTTTCTAGAAATCTTGAAATTCCTGAACCTCAGATAGATAATATCTTGGTGTTTTCCAGTGTCCCTTTTTCGATCTTTTTCGCTCAAATTCGAAATTCTGCAAACAAAATTACAAATCAATCGTTTGTTCTTAGTAACAATGGACACAAAGATCCTCTTGTCATTAGCTTACAATTATCAGACAATGGTGGGCGCCAAGATCCTTCAGGATCTCTCGTTTAAATTTATGTCATTTCCTCGCACACTGCATGATATATTAGTAAATAATAGTCTGATGTGAAATAAAATAGTATTTGGCCACTTCTCCTCACAGAAAAGCCGAAATTTTGAAGAAATATGACGAAAGCATCAATTTTCTTGTACCCCACATGGACGCAATTTTGAATTTACTCATGATCCTCTGCTCGGGGGTCATGCAAATAAGCGCAAATGAACCCAATATAATAAGCTACGAAGTCACGGCGTGACCGCTCTCAAGTTTTTGTCGTTGGAAAAGGAAGTTTGGTAGGGGCCACCCCCTACCATAATCCCTCCCTCCCCACTCACACCCCCCAACACACACACAGGCCTGGTAGGGTTAAAATGCATAGGACTTCACTATCACTGAATTGTGTCGATATGTTTTCCATACCGGTGTAAAACATGTCCGACTCCCTAGCTCAGACATTTTTTTCTGAATTGCAACTCGGGATGTTTCTTCAAAAGAATCATGAAAAGGGACATTTTCCCCCGGGACATTCTTTCCTTTCACATCTGTACTGCAAAACGACTGGATAACAAGTGTACATGTATGTATTTGTTGAGTCTAATGGAGAAAACTAGTGATCCCGCTATGTCAGCCTTATCAGTATTGCCGTCATATGACCCAGTCTAGTTTCGCCAATGTGGAAAATCTATAATCTAACGGTTCTATATTTAGGAACCGCTGAATGGCCCGATAAACCAGCATTATAGTGTGCGAAGTCGACTATATAATTAAACAATTGTCCTTGTGCTTATATCTGAAATTGGAATCGGGAACAATTTGTGTATTTTAGACGTCTGTGTCATCATTCGAGATGTTTTGATGACGAGGAGATTAGTAGGTCGAAATAGAAAGTGATTTCATAAAACTTATGTGGAAAAATCATTTGAAGCCGTTACCGTCAGTGCGGTAACGCTTTTGCTGATTGTTCCTTCTAGTCGGCCGGCCAAACGGACGAAAGAGCACATGGCATTTTTGTTAGAAGCTGGCACCCATGTTATATGTCTGCAGAATACATTTCTGAACAACGTTGGGCCGGATGCCAAGCTCAAATTTTCTTTTTTTTCGGACACATTGGCCATTTTACAACAATGCTCTATTTGAATCTACAGAACTTGCATCTCCCGAAAATATAATACTTGTAGGCGAGGAAGTGTTTTTAATGAGTCGGGAGCCTGTTATAATTTGAAAATATATAGGGGTTCGTGACATTCGTTTTTCTCAGAATTTCTGGAAACGACCTGATCGAGGAAGATAATTGTTTTTCCATTCATCTCACCACACTGGCAAAACATTTCACACTACAAATTCCGTGCTAAATGAATACCCCAAGCCATGCTCTACAACATAGGACCAACAGACATGCATATATCTGCATCTTTCGGACATAGCGGTCAGCTGACCACAGCTGGCGAAATATAGCATTTTTAGAATATTGTATTACACTAGTCTACTAAATGTTGGCTTTTCTAAAATGTATATACTTGTGACTATTGGATGTTTTTAAATAGTTAGAAGTTTAATATAAGTAGAAAATTACATTGAAATACATGGAGATTCGTAATATATAAAGACAATTATCTTCACGCACATTTCCATCCGGATTTCCTAGTCGGAGCACGTGCCCTGTTCTCTCGTGGTTGATCCAACATGTTTGTTAATTATAACTATTGACCGGAATACAAATAAAATTGAGCAGTACAAAGGCGTCTTCATATTCTCTTAATGCTGAGCCTTTTCTTACTTTGATACATTCACAGCGTCTAGAGCACAGTATCAGAGAAAATGACGAGCCCTGGAGTTAAGTCTGTGAAGAGGCTGAAGAGGAAGAACACAGCAGGGCTCGATCTGACAGTGTGCCTGCTTTGCCAGCATAAGAAAGCTGAACGCTTGCAGACCGGTTCATTTGAAGGAAAAGCTCCGATTTCCGAAATGATTACGACAAGACGAAAGTTACAGGACGCCAGCTCAGCAATCTTTCTGGATAATTTGAGTAAAATTTCTAAGACACAATGAAATTCAAGCGAGATACATTGGCACAGGTCTTGTTATTGTAACTTTACGCTGACTGGGTCTTCTGGGGAAGGAAAAGAGCTCAATACCAGGTGGTGGATGTGAACCATCTGGTGAAACATCATCACGCACGTCATGTCGCAGGTTCCTTCAGATGGATCCAGGAAAATGTATGTTTTGTCAGCATCATGACGATCGGAAAATGCACAATGTGGCTACAATGTCGCTGCCCGGTAAAATTTTGTCTCTAGGTAAACATGATCTAAATATGAGGGCCCGGCTAACTAATGTTGTTGATCTGGTGGCAGCTGAAGGAAAATATGATTTGAAATGTTGGGTTAAGCTTGAGCGACGCATGGTGAAAGCGCAACCAAAACAGTCCGCAGAGAGCGCGACTGACAAGGTATTGGGGAAACTTTATTTGGAAATGCAGACTGGAGTATCTCTGGGTCATTTCTACGACATGGGGGAAGTTTGGAAGAAGTACCAGCGGGTTTGTGAAGCAGGAACTACGACCCCACCATCTCGGTATCTGTCGAGATGGCAAACTTTTTACGAAGACGTCAGTAAACTTATTGGTTGGAAGGCCAGTTCGTGCGTCCGTTGAATTCACAATTGTGTCTTCTGATGTATCCCGCCGAGCAATCGGTGTTTGTCATAGCAAGAAATCTTGCAACGTCAAGCCTATCATCGGACTCTGAAGATGATTTTGAACTCCTAAGTGTATCTAAAGAACACGACAACAACCTGCATGAGCTAATTCATACTGCCATGAAAATAAGAATGGATTTAGATAATACCCCCGGCCACACCTCTGTCTGGACAGAAATTGACCAGGAACATGTGGAGATGGTAATTTCAGAGACTATATATTTGTTCGTTGGCGTGCTGATGTGGGGGGACACCAGTACTGGAGCAAGACGTGGATGAAATCAGTCAGGATCAATCACGAAAAGGTGCAATTTGTAACTTGGCTCAATATATCGTGTATGCCGTTTCTAAAAACCGGAAACTTACATCAAAACATTCGTTTGTGACTGTCTCTCCATCAGGCTACCAGATCTGAGACACCGGTTGACCTATTTCTTTCTGCAGGTAACACGATTGGCATTGAATATTGCTTGCAATCGATGTACCAATACGCTGGATGGTGTTCATGCCAATCGTGTTACCTGCAGAATGGAATAGGTCAACTAGTGTCTCAGATTTGGTAGCCTGCTGGAGAGACAGTCCCAAACTTCCGGTTTTTAGAAACGGCATACACGATATCTTGAGCCAAGTTACAAATTGCACCTTGATCCTCAATGATTTCATCCACGTCTTGCTCCAGTACTGGTGTCCCCCCTCCCATCAGCACGCCAATGAACAAATATAGAGTCTCTGGAATTACCATCTCCACATGTTCCTGGTCAATTCCTGTCCAGGCAGAGGTGTGGCGGGGGTATTATCTAAATCCAATCTTATTTCCATGGCAGTATAAATTAGCTCACGCAGGCTGTTGTCATGTTCTTTAAATATATTTGGGAGTTCAAAATCATCTTCAGACTCCGATGACAGGTTTGACGTTGCAAGATTTCTTGCTATGACAAACACCGATTGCTCGTCGGGATACATCAGAAAACACGATTGTGGATCCAACGGACGCACGAAACTGGCCTTCCAACCAATAAGTTTACTGACGTCTTCGTAGAAAGATTGCCGTCTCGACAGATACCGAGATTTGGGGTTGGTAGTTTCTGCTTCACAAACCCGCTTGTACTTCTTCCAAACTTCAAATGCCCAAAGAGCATATCGTGGACATGACCCAGAGATAATCTAGTCTGCATTTCCAAACAAAGATATCCCCAATACCTTGTCCGTCGCGCTCTCTGTGGACTCTTTTTGTTGCGCTTTCACCATGCGTCGCTCAAACTCAACCCAACATTTCAATTGATATTTCCCTTCAGCCGCCACTAGGTCAACAGTATTAGGCAGCCGTACTCTCATCGTTAGATCATGTTTACCAAGTGACAAAATTTTACCGGACACCGACATTGTAACCACATTGTGTATTTTCCGACCGTCATGATGCTAACAAAACATACATTGTCCTGGATCCATCGGAAGGGACCTGCGGCATAACGTGCGTGATGATGTTTCACCAGATGGTTCACCTCCACCACCTGATGTTGAGCTCTGTTTCTGCCCCAGACGACCCAGTCGATTTTCAGACGTAAGTTACAATACCAAGACGTGTGCCAATGCATCTCGCTTGAATTCCATTATGTCGCAGAAATTTTGTTCAAATTATCCAGAAAGATTGCTGTAACTTTCGTCTTGTCGCAATCACTTTGGAAATCCGAGCTTTTCCTCCAAATGAACCGGTCTGCAAGCGCTCAGCTTTCTTCTCCTGGTAAAACAGGCACACTGTCAGATCTAACCCTTCTGTGTTCTTTCTCTTTAATACCTTCACAGACGTAACTCCAGGGCTCGTCAGTAGTATATAGCAAGGATTTCGAGTCGTATTGACCTTTGACCTCACAAATTTGCATATCACGTGACAGAGGTCAAAGGTCAATGAGTGCACTTGAGTTGACCTGTATCCTTTCATTTCGTCTTTGACCTTGGATCATGTTTAGACATGTTAGGGTTGGGTTTTTTCCATCACGTACGCATGTGTATGACGTCACTTCCGGTCTGGGTGAATGGGGCGTGACCTGTGAACATGATAGAACATGTACTGACCTGTCTGTGGGGTTTTTCCCCACAATGTCGTTCACCTTCGTGTTTTTTCGGTGAGGTCCGATGGGTACGTCCGTGTCTTTTCGGTGAGGTCCGTGGGAACATGATAGGCCATGTACTGGCCTGTCTGTGGGGTTTTTCCCGCCAGAAATTCGCTGTCGTCTGCTTGGGGTTGTCACGTGCCGAACACCTGGCTCCCCGAATTGCAACATTGTTGCACGTTCGCAAGGATTGACCTATATCCGGGTCCTTTAGCAATACCATTGATGGGATGCCTGTACTGACTTGTATTTGGAGAATCACGGGGAGATCAGGTGATAGTTTAAGGTCATATTGAATGATAGGAATGCGTGTACTGACCTGTTCATCCGTGGTTTACATCCGGGGACTTATATCTGGGTCCTTTAGCTGTGTGTTCTGGGTACATCGGGGTTTACACGAGAACAGCCGGGTAGTTACGGAGGTGACCGAAGAGACACGGAGGTGACCGAAGATGTCACGGAGGTGCCCGAAGAGACACGGAGGTTACCGAGGATGTCACGGAGGTCACGAAGAGACACGGAGGTGACCGAAGATGTCACGGAAGTTACCGAACAGACACGGAGGTGCCCGAAGAGTCACGAACGTTACCGAAAAGACACGGAGGTGACCGAAGAGACACGGAGGTTGCCGAAAAGACACGAATGTCACCATTGACCTTTGACCTCAGAAATTTGAATATCACGTGACAGAGGTCAAAGGTCAATGAGTGCACTTGAGTTGACCTGTATCCTGTCATGGGTTTTTCCATCACGGGGAGTGCGCATGTGTATGACGTCACTTCCGGTCTGCGTGAATCAGGCGTGACCTATGCATGTACTGAGTTGTATTTGGGGAATCACGGCGAGATCACGTGATAGTTCAAGGTTATATTGAATGATAGGAATGGTGTACTGACCTGTTCATCCGTGGTTTACATCTGGGGACTTATATCCGGGTCCTTTAGCTGTGTGTTCTGGGTTCACACGGGAACAGCCATTTACGGAGGTGACCGAAGAGACACGGAGGTGACCGAAGATGTCACGGAGGTGCCCAGAGAGACACGGAGGTGACCGAAGATGTCACGGAGGTCACCGAAGAGACACGGAGGTGACCGAAGATGTCACGGAGGTTACCGAAGAGACACGGAGGTGCCCGAAGAGTCACGGACGTCACCGAAAAGACACGGAGGTGACCAAAGAGACACGGAGGTCGCCGAAAAGACACGAATGTCACGGAAAAACGTATAAAAGATTATACAATATACAGGCCTGTATGGGGTATGGGATGGTCAAAGTATGAGGGTCTGTGTGAACGGAGTGTGACCTGGGAACATGATAGGAATTTATGTACTGACCTGTGAATGGGGTTTCGCGCCCTCATACTGGCACTGTACGGTTAGACTATAACAAGCGCACTGTGTATCGTCTGTTATCCACTCAGGTTTTTTTCCCGCCAGAATTTCGCTGACGTCTGCACCGAACACCTGGCTCCCCGAATTGCAACATTGTTGCACGTTCGCTACAATGTTGCGGCATCGTGACCACCTGGTCTGGTGCCTACGTGTCTGCGTGAGAGAGTACACGTGCCGAACACCTGGCTCCCCGAATTGCAACAATGTTGCACGTTCGCTACAATGTTGCGGCGACCGTGAACACCTGGCCTGGAGTCTGCGTGAGTGAGCTCACGTTCCGAACACCTGGCTCCCCGAGATGAAGGCATGTCCAGACTTGTTCTGGGTTGTGCAGTTCTGCCATGCAGAGGACGGGTACTAGGAATGCATATTAAATCTGTAGACAAAGTGTATGGAAATAGACGTTTTGGGGTCTAGGTGGGGCACTAGTGGGTGGATGGAGTCGTATGAGGTATCAATGTGAAGCATTTGTGTAGGCGCATCTGATGGGCTGGTTTGGGGTTGAAATATTGTCATTCTGCGCATGCGCGGTAGACAAAGTGTCTGGAAATAGACGTTTTGGGGTCTAGGTGGGCCACTAGCAGGTCGATGGAGTCGTATGAGGTATCAATGTGAAGCATTCGTGAAGGCGTATCCGACGGACTGGGTGTGGGGGTTGAAATATCGTCATTCTGCGCATGCGCGGTAGACAAAGGGTATGGAAATAGGCGTTTTGGGGTCTAGGTGGGCCACTAATGGTCCGATGGAGTTGAGTGAGGTATCTGTGTGAAGCATATGTGTGGGGGCATCCGATGGGGTGGGTGTGGGGTTGGAATATCGTCATTCTGCGCATGCGCGATAGACCAAGGGAGCTCGGGGTATAGACCCCGATTTGAGTCATGTCCGCGTCATCTGTGACGTCATCGGTGACGTCATCAGTACGAGTAATAGAGAAAGTGGGCATTTTGGGGCAGTGAAGGAAGGATTAGTGGTATAAAAGCGCATTTCGAGCCCTATTGACCTTGCGGCGCAATGCGCAATGAGTGTATGCGCGCGTATGTGTGAGTGAGTGAGTGAGTGAGTGAGGCGTCCCCAACGCCCGTCTTAGCGCATGGACGCACTAACGACGGTGAGTGAGTGAGTGAGTGAGTGAGCTCCCGACTACTCCAACCTCGAGCTCCGAGCTTCCGTCGTTACGCCTTAACGCCCTAGCATAACGCCTTAACGCCCTAGCATAACGCCTTGACGCCATGATATACACAGATGAAAGAAAAACAACAACATCAAGTATGAGAGATGAGAGAACCACAACAACAACATGTTTTTTTTCATATGGTTTATTCTCCCCTCCAGTACATCATACCCACGCTGGGGGAGCCGCGTTGGGTATGTTTACAATTCAAGAACACTCTTGTCCAATCAGAGGCCGCCATTTGGCGCTGTATCAGTCATATTCGTTCCTGCCCGTTACTGCGTTAGATGTATTCTCGGTTGCTCTTGTCCAATCAGAAGTCACCGTTTCAGAAACTTTCATCTTTGCTCGGTGTGACCTAATCGTCGTCGGGCAGGCCTGGATATTGTTTGGGTAGCATGTCGTGAAAGAGTTGTTTGCGCATCCTAATCGCATTTTCCAGGGCCTCAGTGGGTGGTAGCCCCATATCCTCTTCCAAGTGACGCTTGGTCTTCATGATGGGCCTGTGCGTGAGGTCGCCTTTCATTTCAAGCGGTAGTAAGGTATACTGTTCATAGATCGCCATGGCTGTTTTCCTGATGCAGGGGCGCATTTGGGTGTACGCCTGTTGTAAGTTATCGTGTCCGGCGTTCTCGATCGCTGCAGCATGAGTATTGATAGCTGCTGTCACAATACGATCCCAGAAGGAAGGTTCTGCCTCACTTTCCTGGTATGCAGGCTGACTATCTGAGGTCAAGCTCTCCGTATCAGTATATAGACTCTCAGCAATCTCATTTTCCTGGGATGTAGGCTGACTATCTGAGGTCAAGCTCTCCTTATCAGTAGATAGACTCTCATCAATTTCTGTATCGGCTTCTTGTGCCTCGGAGTCTTCAATCCCATGTATATTTTTCTCGTGTCGCATCATATCGTAACGTCTGGTGAACGTGCGTTGGCACTCAGAGCAAGTATAAGCCATATTGACGGTTGAACGTCGACTGTGCGTGTTTTGGCAATACACTTGCTTTTATAGCCAGTAACGCCCGTCAACGCTTAGCTTAACGCTTCAACGCCCTGGTGAACTAGCTCAGAAGCCCTGATTTTCATGGAATTGCCACCAATACATCGAAATGCAGTGACGCCCGTCAACGCCCGTCGTTACGCATTAACGCCCGTCTCAACGCCCGTCAACACCCGTCGTTACGCCTTAACGCCCGTCTCAATTCCGTAACGCTCTATCTTTACGCCTTAACGCCCGTCTCAGCGCCCTAACGAGCGATAGAGGGGTTTTGGAGGCCGATTAACCTTTGAACTCTGAGTGCACTTTCGGTCACAGGACCGGAAGTGACCTTTGACCACGGGATCGGAAGTGACCTTTGACCCTGCGCTGCTCGGAAGTGAGGTCATCGTACGCAGGCGCACACACACACATACCTGGTGCACCCGATCCGGTATTCTGCAAGAGCATTTGGACACCTGTTGACCTCAATAATTTGCATATGACCTCCGTGAGGTCACTTCCGTTTCCGTTCACGTGACCGAAACTGACCTTTGACCCCTGCGCGCGCTAACAATACCGGATAAAATAGGGGCGCAGGGGTCAAAGGTCAGTTCCGGTCACGTGAACGGAAACGGAAGTGACCTCACAGAGGTCATATGCAAATTATTGAGGTCAACAGGTGTCCAAATGCTCTTGCAGAATACCGGATCGGATGCACCAGGTATGTGTGTGTGTGCGCCTGCGTACGATGACGTCACTTCCGAGCAGCGCAGGGTCAAAGGTCACTTCCGATCACGTGGTCAAATGTCACTTCCCGTTCTGTGACCGAAAGTGCACTCAGAGTTCAAAGGTTAATCGGTGTCCAAAACCCCTTTATCGCTCGTTAAGGCGTAAAGATAGAGCGTTACGGCATTGAGACGGGCGTTAGGGCGTAACGACGGGTGTTGACGGGCGTCACTGCATTTCGATGTATTGGTGGCAAATCCATGAAAATCAGGGCTTCTGAGCTAGTTCACCAGGGCGTTGAAGCGTTAAGCCAAGCGTTGACGGGCGTTACTGGCTACAAAAGCAAGTGTATTGCCAAAACACGCAGAGTCGACGTTCAACCGTTAATATGGCTTATAGTTGCCAACGCACGTTCACCAGACGTTACGATATGATGCGACACGAGAAAAATATACATGGGATTGAAGACTCCGAGGCACAAGAAGCCGATACAGAAATTGATGAGAGTCTATCTACTGATAAGGAGAGCTTGACCTCAGATAGTCAGCCTACATACCAGGAAAGTGAGGCAGAACCTTTCTTCTGGGATCGTATTGTGACAGCAGCTATCAATACTCATGCTGCAGCGATCGAGGACGCCGGACAGGATAACTTACAACAGGCGTACACCCAAATGCGCCCCTGCATCAGGAAAACAGCCATGGCGATCTATGCACAGTATACCTTACTACGGCTTGAAATAAAAGGCGACCCCATGCACAGGTCCATCATGAAGACCAAGCGTCACTTGGAAGAGGATATGGGGCTACCACCCACTGAGGCCCTGGAAAATGCGATCAGGATGCGCAAACAACTCTTTCACGACATGCTGCCCAAACAATATCCAGGCCTGCCCGACGACGATTAGGTCACACCGAGCAAAGATGAAAGTTTCTGAAACGGTGACTTCTGATTGGACAAGAGCAACCGAGAATACATCTAACGCAGTAACGGGCAAGAACGAATATGACTGATACAGCGCCAAATGGCGGCCTCTGATTGGACAAGAGTGTTCTTGAATTGTAAACATATCCAACGCGGCTCCCCCAGCGTCGGTATGATGTACTGGAGGGGAGAATAAACCATATGAAAAAAAACATGTTGTTGTTGTGGTTCTCTCATCTCTCATACTTGATGTTGTTGTTTTTCTTTCATCTGTGTATATCATGGCGTCAAGGCGTTATGTTAGGGCGTTAAGGCGTAACGACAGAAGCTCGGAGCTCGAGGATGGAGTAGTCGGGAGCTCACTCACTCACTCACTCACTCACCGTCGTTAGTGCGTCCATGCGCTAAGACGGGCGTTGGGGACGCCTCACTCACTCACTCACTCACTCACACATACGCGCGCATACACTCAATGCGCATTGCGCGGCAAGGTCAATAGGGCCCGAAATGCGCTTTTATACTACCAGTCCTTCCTTCACTGCCCCAAAATGCCCACTTTCTCTACTACTCGTACTGATGACGTCACCGATGACGTCACAGATGACGCGGACATAACTCAAATCGGGGTCTATACCCCGAGCTCCCTTGGTCTACCGCGCATGCGCAGAATGACGATATTCCAACCCCACACCCACCCCATCGGATGCCCCACATTGATACCTCATACGACTTCATCGACCCACTAGTGGCCCACCTAGACCCCAAAACGTCTGTTTCCAGACCCTTTGTCTAACGCACATGCGCAGAATGACAATATTTCAACCCCACACCCAGCCCATCAGATGCGCCTTCACAAATGCTTCACATTGATGCCTCATACGACTCCATCGACCCACTAGTGGCCCACCTAGACCCAAAAACGTCTATTTCCATACACTTTGTCTACAGATTTAATATGCATTCCTAGTACCCGTCCTCTGCATGGCAGAACTGCACAACCCAGCACAAGTCTGGGCATGCCTTGATCTCGGGGAGCCAGGTGTTCGGTGTTCACGGTCGCCGCAACATTGTAGCGAACGTGCAACATTGTTGCAATTCGGCACGTGCACTCACTCAAGCAGACACGTAGGCACCAGACCAGGTGTTCACGATGCCGCAACATTGTAGCGAACGTGCAACAATGTTGCAATTCGGGGAGCCAGGTGTTTGGTGCAGACGTCAGTGAAATTCTGGCGGGAAAAAACCCTGAGTGGATAGCAGACGATACACAGTGCGCTTTTTATAGTCTAACCGTACAGTGCCCGTATGAGGGCGCGAAACCCCATTCACAGGTCAGTACATAAATTTCTATCATGTTCCCAGGTCACACCCCATTCACACAGACCCTCATACATTGACCATCCTCATACCCCATACAGGTCTGTATATTGTATAATCTTTTATACGTTTTTCTCCGTGACATTCGTGTCTTTTCGACGACCTCCGTGTCTCTTCGGTCACCTCTGTGTCTTTTCGGTGACGCCCGTGACTCTTCGGGCACCTCCGCGTCTCTTCGGTAACCCCCGTGACATCTTCGGTCACCTCCGTGTCCCTTCGGTGACCTACGTGACATCTTCGGTCACCTCCGTGTCTCTTCGGGCACCACCGTGACATCTTCGGTCACCTCCGTGACATCTTCGGTCACCTCCGTGTCTCTTCGGTCACCTTCGCAAATGGCTGTTCCCGTGTGAACCCGGAACACACAGCTAAAGGACCCGGATATAAGTCCCCGGATGTAAACCACGGATGAACAGGTCAGTACACGCATTCCTATCATTCAATATAACCTTGAACTATCACGTGATCTCGCCGTGATTCCCCAAATACAACTCAGTACATGCATAGGTCACGCCCGATTCACGCAGACCGGAAGTGACGTCATACACATCCGCACTCCCCGTGATGGAAAAACCCATGAAAGGATACAGGTCAACTCAAGTGCACTCATTGACCTTTGACCTCTGTCACGTGATATGCAAATTTCTGAGGTCAAAGATCAACGGTGACATTCGTGTCTTTTCGGCAACCTCCGTGTCTCTTCCGTCACCTCCGTGTCTTTTCGGTAACGTCCATGACTCTTCGGGCACCTCCGTGTCTCTTCGGTAACTTCCGTGACATCTTCGGTCACCTCCGTGTCTCTTCGGTCACCTCCGTGACATCCTCGGTAACCTCCGTGTCTCTTCGGGCACCTCCGTGACATCTTCGGTCACCTCCGTGTCTCTTCGGTCACCTCCGTAACTACCCGGCTGTTCCCGTGTAAACCCCGATGTACCCGGAACACACAGCTAAAGGACCCGGATATAAGTCCCCGGATGTAAACCACGGATGAACAGGTCAGTACACGCATTCCTATCATTCAATATGACTTTGAACTATCACCTGATCTCCTCGTGATTCCCCAAATACAAGTCAGTACAGGCATCCCATCAATGGTATTGCAAAAGGACCCGGATATAGGTCAATCCTTGCGAACGTGCAACAATGTTGCAATTCGGGGAGCCAGGTGTTCGGCACGTGACAACCCCAAGCAGACGACAGCGAAATTCTGGCGGGAAAAAAACCCACAGACAGGTCAGTACATGGCCTATCATGTTCCCACGGACCTCACCGAAAAGACACGGACGTACCCATCGGACCTCACCGAAAAAACACGAAGGTGAACGACATTGTAGGGAAAAACCGCACAGACAGGTCAGTACATGTCCTATCATGTTCACAGGTCACGCCGCATTCACCCAGACCGGAAGTGACGTCATACACATGCGCACGTGATGGAAAAAAACCAACCCTAACATGTCTAAACATGATCCAAGGTCAAAGACGAAATGAAAGGATACAGGTCAACTCAAGTGCACTCATTGACCTTTGACCTCTGTCACGTGATATGCAAATTTGTGAGGTCAAAGGTCAATACGACTCGAAATCCTTGCTATATACTACTCTCGTCATTTTCTCTGATACTGTGCTCTGGACGCTGTGAATG
>JAVTVY010015419.1:0-68704 GCA_036873755.1 Hanleya hanleyi
TCATATTGCAAGACATCAATTTTAATACCAATAACGTCATGATTTTTTTTGCTGTGGGATATCCGTTATAGTATATTTGAAAAATGTTTTCGATTGGTTAATATTTATGAGCTAATTTGCATATCATTTGCATATTTGTATCAACTTTGCTTACAAAGTTGATTAACATTCAAAATGAAATATCTTCAAGGAGAATGTTACTTCACTACTAAGTTCATATTTTCTTATGGTGATTTCGTATCAGTACTTGTCACATAAGGGTATGTTTCGTCTTTTCAAGACTCATCAGTACAAGTTGTACCCAAGTTGCAATTTGTTTTAACAAAGTGAGTCACTTGCAGACATACCACCCCAGTATGCTGTGGCTAGCATTGGTTAACACCTTAAAGAAAATAAAAATGGTAGACAATAAACACAAAATACATTTGTAAGATATTGTTTACCATAGAATAGCCAATGCTAGCCACAAGTGTTACCACAACTGGCAACTTCAAGCAAGCCTGCTTAAAACCTATAGCTACTAACAATCATAATTGTATGAAGAAATAGCCATGACAAAAATAACCATTTACAACATACCAATTCACATCACAGCGACACTGAGCATTGTGCTAGTTTAGACAAGACGAGGCTGAACAATAAAAGACCCAAGGAAAGTGAAACCAGGGGGTGGACAGAACCAGAAACAAATTCCTGCATGGGCTGTATTGGCAGCTGAAAGGGAAGCAATACTCAGTGATGATGTGGATAACAGTAAACACTAATCGATTACCCATTCAGGGAAGAAGAGAGATGCTATGAATACAAGTCAAGCTGATGATATATAACCTTGTTTATTCTTGTTTTACACATGTACGCTAATTTACATTTGTTTTGGCCATTATACATGTTTGTTGGCGGTTGCGACATCCACAATTGCCCCCCATCGCCACCCAAGGTAGTATGCTCCACACCAACAACCGTTCTGTCCAAGTATCAAGATGAATCTATATTATTTGATACTGTTTTACTGGTCAAATTTAATATGTTCATGGTGATAAAACCAATTATGGTGTCAATGTTGGGCACAACTCACACCAACAAGCAGAATAAAAAGATCAATCATGTTATTTTATAAGGTTTTATTTTCTCAATGTAATTACATAGATAGAGATCGATGAATCTAATTAATTCTATCAATGCTGGGCACAACTCACACCAACAGGAGAGGAGGAGTCAATTACGATATGTTGGCGGTTGCGACGTCCACAATTGGCCCCCATCGCCACCCATAGGTAGTATGCTCCACACCAACAACCATTCTGTCCAAGTAACAAGTTAGTCCATATTAATTTGATATGATTTTATTTTCTCAATGTTATTACATTCATGTTTAATGATGATGAATCTAATTAATGTAGTCTATGTTGGGCACAACTCACACCAACAGTTAGGGTAGGATGAGTCAATTACGATATGTTGGCGGTTGCGACGTCCACAATTGGCCCCCATCGCCACCCATATTACCCATAGATAGTATGCTCCACACCAACAACCGCTCTGTCCAAGTAACAAGATGATCCAAATTATTTGGTAGTATTTTATTTCTCAAGTTTATTACATTCATGGAGATAAAACCAATTATGGTGTCAATGTTGGGCACAACTCACACCAACAAGCAGAATAAAAATATGAATCGTGTTATTTGATACGGTTTTATTTTCTCAGTGTTATTACATTCATGTATGATGAAGATCGATGAATCTAATTAAGTATGTCAATGTTGGGCACAACTCACACCAACATGAGAGGAGGGGTCAATTACGATATGTTGGCCAAATTTATGGCCCCATCGCCACCCATTTTGGTGAAATAATCAGTGATGTCAAAATTACGCAATGTTGGGTACAACTCACACCAACAACAAAATGATGACAATGCTATTTACACAATGAGAAGATCGCCTCTTTTCAAGTCCTGCAGTAATGGGAATTTCCAACTGATGTCCTCATTATCAAGATCATACTTAATATAATATTCTGTTTTTATAGGGTTAGAAGCGTCCTCTTTTACCATGGATACAACAACGGCATCAAACCATTGTGACGTTTCTTCTCCTTCCTCTGCACAGTTGAATGAAATGCGACTCCCCACCAAGTCTTCTGGGTGCTTCAGCAGATCAGGCAGCTTATCCTTCTGGCACTGTATAATACGAGCATGTCTGGACTTTTGAATGCGTTCTTTTGCCTTCACTTTCTGTTCAAGAAATTGGTTTTGTCGAACCTCCAAACTTCTCAGTGCTGCAGGCTGGTTAACAGTTGGTACATCTGTTACAGATGCTAACTGGATGATGTCCTTCAAGTGGTCGATAAGCTGTTCATCTGTAAATATAACGCGTTTCCCATTGACAGTCTTTGACTGATAAAATAATTCCTTCCTCGCGTTGGACTCTAATACGTAGTGGTGGAAATGTAGCTGTGATATGACAATGCTGCGCACCGGGTTACCTTGTTGTCTGAGCTGTGAAATTTGGACATCAACCTGTTCGATTGTTGTCCAAACCCCTCCAACCTCCGAGATGGTGTTGGTCAGTAACACTTTCCTGTCATGACACTTCTTCTCGGCTTCAGCTTTGGCTGCTTGTTTCTCCATCAACATCTTAAATTTCTGGGCTCGAATAGTCTCTTTGCGGGCTTGAAAAATTTTGCGAGCTCTTGGCACATTCTCTCGGGCTGCCTTCATAAGTTTTGCCCTCTCCTCAGGTTGTTTGTCATCTAACCATCTTGCTGTTCTGTTGTTCATCCACAAGATGAGGGTTTCAAACAGTGGAACAGATGCTGCTGGTTTATTCCTCATCAGCATATCCAAAATGGCGAAGTCCTGCTCAGAAGCAATGTTCGTTGTTGGTACACTTGATGCCTGGTTCTTTTGTTGTTCTGTTGTATCCGCATACTTGCCTCCAGGAAGTTGATCTTTCGCTTGTCTCTCAAGGATCAGGAGAAGGGCATACATCAACAGCTTCAGAGCTTGTTGTGTTAGCACATCCAATTCCTCATCATCTGTGTCCGCAAACAGAGTACTGTACAAATCATCCTGGTGAACACTAAGAATATTTCCTTCTTCAACGGTGAACATCCTCTCCCCCGCCATCAGATCGGATGCATCATTACTTCAGGATTCCAGGTGAGCTTGCATCGTTGCCAGATACTCGTTTGCTTCTAGAATGTTGGTTTTGCTCTCCAGCATTCTCCAAAATGGGCCTGTGATGATCTTGTCGACAATACCGAGAGCCCGTATCCCCGCGATGTTCACTTTATTTGACAAATCTTCTTGAACAGCCCGTAAGAGTCCGTTTGGATTCGGCCAAGAGGCAAGAAATACCTTCATGTCTTCGATATGATAATATACCGCTGCAGCATCCAAAAAGAGTATGTTATACCGGTTACCGTGGTAGGGAACACGTTTCAATTGTCTGTTCCGTGCATCCAGGAGTGTACGAAAATGTGAAGCTACTCCAGACTCTCCCGATCCAAGTGGATGAAAAGCTTTCACAGCGGTTCTAACCAAGCGTGCTGTTCCGGATTCTGTGTTGCTCGAAAAGGATTGGCTACCCAATCTTTCGAGTGTAATACTGTCAAACGCGGATAAGGATTTGTCACATTCAGAGGCAAAGTTCACAAGAAGATGAAGCTTGCAAAAAAAAATTCCCATGCCAGAGATCTCTGATCTGATTCCTTCTAATGTATCCCAACTGTCTATAACTTTCGGAAGAAGTTTTTCTCGTACTGCTTGTAGCTTCCTGTTGAAACACAAATTTGAGGACCCAAGGTCAGACATTGTGTTTTTGATGGATGTCACCAGTCTCTCAACATGATCTTTGGCATCAGTCCCACCACCAATGACCTCGCCCAGCTCATCCATGCAGTCCGTGAATGATTGCAGGATTGATTCCGCGTCGGTTTTCCCCATCTCGCGTAAGCCAACAGAAAGTGTTTCATTGGCACCAATTGTGATTTGAAAGTTCTGGAATTGACGGTGTTTCTTGGAAGTGCCATCGGTGTGCAAAGTATTTCCCACAATACCTGGCATATTGGTTTCACTTGTACTTGATTCCAGCGACTGAAGCATGGCCTCTCCAACTTGAACATAGCCCAGATGTCTGGCTTCTAACATGAGTCTCGACTTCAACGAATTTGAGGGGAGATCCTTCTCATCCACATGAATTAAAGCTAATTTGGCTAAAACAATTCTTATAACAGAATTTATTTTATTCATGTTCACATTCAGAGATAGAAGTTCCATCACAACCTGTCTGATGTCATCCGTGTATCTGCCATCCTCAAATGTACTGATTTCCTCATCTTGTAGAATTGCGTTCACGTCCTGTAAAGTCTTGTTTTCTTTTTCCAGACACTTCACTCGAAGTTTCAGTTTCTCAATCTCCTCAAGGTTCAGTTCTATTTCGGATGATCGCGTCTCAGTTACATCTCCAATTATTGCCTTCAGTTTTGTAACTTTCTTCTGTAATGCTCTCTTTGTTTTCCGACTATCTTCAAGTTGCGCTTCAATGGCACAGTATCTTTCTTGCTCAGTTTGCAGTTTTTGTACTGTATCATTAAGTTCCTGTTTTGTCAACACGTCCTTCTTGCTGCGTTTCAGTTCGGCTAATTGGTCGGACTGCTTGGTAATTGTTGCTTCCCTTCGCTTCAGTTTCTTGTTGAGATTCCTTTTTGTCCCAGCTAGTTGATCATGTACAGCATCCAACTCGGCACATTTACTTTGGAAATGAGACTGAAGTGCATCATATTTCGATTTCAGGTCCGCGAATTCAACAAGCCTATTCCCCAAGAAATCCTCTTCATATTCACGGTTCAGGTCCTGTAACTCACACATGGCCTCGTTGTATTTTGTTCCAAGAGTGTCCAATTCTCCACGTACTTTCTGTTTGTCTGCTTCCAATTCTGTCAATTTTTCCTGCAGCCGTGTCCTCCTGCTGATATCACTGTCTGAGTTCTGCTGTACCATTGCCTGATCAGGAGTTGTATCTTTGTCATCAGTTTCAATGAAAACTGGGAAGACAAATTTTCTATCCAGGTATTTCTCAAGTTCTATGGCTTTCCTCTTTAATTTAAGTCCTTTGGCTTTCTGGTGAACACGGGTGAACTTCGCATACAAGGTCGTATACTGGGGAGAGTCTGGAGAAATTCTGCTAACTGACGGGGCAGTTCTCTCAATGGCCGTCTTGAACTTGGAAAGAAATGATCCGACTGTTACTGTATGGTTAAAATTACCTTTAGCGTACTCCGAATAATGATCATTTACATCCCGATTGAACACATGAGTAGAAGTAGCCGCCATCTTTGTCACAACAATATTTGTGTCCGTTTAAAATGGTCTTTTAAATTGGAGTAATTTGTTGTCTTACAAAACTCCTACTTTTAATATTCAATGTCCTACTTTTGATGTTACCAATGATAACTATATCCAATACAGGTATTATGATAACCCTGCAAAGTTTAAATTTAATTAAATTATTAAGACTTATATTAATTTACTATCAGAAACCAAAAAATTAAAATATACAGCAATTAATTTAATTTTATGAATTTAAGGTACAGATTACAAACAGGGGGTGATACAGTGTCCAGTGCACGTTATCTACTTGAAAATATTCCTGGGGGTAGTTTTTACCCCTCGGCCAAATTTGGCCTAGGGGTATTGTCGTCATCATGTACGGCTGTCCGTACGTCCGTACGTCCGTCCGTCCGTTACCGCGATATCTACAGAACCGTTTCATGCATGGCAACCAAACTTGGTACATCTATTTATCTTCACGTAAATCAGAAGCCTATCGAAAATGAGTCATCTCGGACAATATTTTGCAGAGTTATGCCCCTTTTTACAAATAAAAATCCATTTATGATTTGTTATTGTGATAATTTCAGAACCGTTCCATATACAACATCATTACGTGATACAGTTGTTTCTCTTGACCTGAACTAGGTGCCTATCAAAAATGAGTCGTGTCGGAAAGTATTTTGCAGAGTTATGCCCTTGTCTAATAAAATCCGTTACCGCGATATCTACAGAACCGTTTCATGCATGGCAACCAAACTTGTTACATCTATTTATCTTCACGTAAATCAGAAGCCTATCGAAAATGAGTCATCTCGGACAATATTTTGCAGAGTTATGCCCCTTTTTACAAATATAAATCCATTTATGATTTGTTATTGTGATAATTTCAGAACCGTTCCATATACAACATCCTAACGTGATACAGTTGTTTCTCTTGACCTGAACTAGATGCCTATCGAAAATGCGTCGTGTGAGAAAGTATTTTGCAGAGTTATGCCCCTTGTCTAATAAAATCCGTCACCGCGATATCTACAGAACCATTTCATGCATGGCAACCAAACTTGTTACATCTATTTATCTTCACGTAAATTAGAAGCCTATCGAAAATGAGTCATCTCGGACAATATTTTGCAGAGTTATACCCCTTTTTACAAATAAAAATCCATTTATGATTTGTTGTGATAATTTCAGAACCGTTCCATATACAACATCCTAACGTGATACAGTTGTTTCTCTTGACCTGAACTAGATGCCTATCGAAAATGAGTCGTGTCAGAAAGTATTTTGCAGAGTTGTGCCCCTTGTCTAACAAAATCCACTAATTCCTATGTTAAGTTTGCATATAATTTCTATATCATGTTTTTATACTATCACATTTATTTATTGATTGGATGACTGATTTATTCATTTATTCTCTTAGACAATGCAAAGAATGCTTGCAAATCTGTTTTGAAAATGACATACATGTGCCATTTAGTATACATGTACTGTATTTATCTAGCCATGTGTACTGTTGTTTTGGTGAGACATCGATACAGCTCTTTCAATTTATTCAAGAAACAAATTAATTTAAGGGGAGGAAAACTTTTTTTTTTCAAGGAAAGTACACTTACAATACCATGGGTAAATATTTCTTCCCACAAGCCAATCAATTGGTAGAGACACCCTTATTATAATAGCTGGGGTTCAGAGCCGAGGGGTTTGGATAGCGCAGCTTCATGTTCACAAAATACCACGATCCGTAACTGAACAGAGTGAATTGATCACCGTGACGAAATTAATATATTTATTTATATGGTGGACGTCTTGTTCGACGCTCCGTTTGTAATTATAATAATTTATATGTTTAGGCCTTGACCAAGAAAATTATCAACACAACAGCAACAACAACACGTGAACAGCAAAAAAATACAATACAAAATGTACAAAATATATTATTTTCCGATGCTGATGGCAACTTTATAGGCCTACATCCCTGGCACAATTGCTGTGTGCGTGCTTGTCTTCGATATATCAGACCAACTTAGTCAACAAAAAGGGAGAGAGCAATATATCGTCGTCACTTCTGAATTTGCAGGTTCAAAAGAATGACGTACGGGGTTTCCTTTTTCATTACGTAACGGCTAGATCTATTTTAAAACTGAGTGTTGCACGTCATCGATTTTACATCTTGACCCGACCTTGATCCTTGACACGTGGACAACAAAAGGGGCGGTGCCCGTTGACCTCTTTTCTCACACACGCGATGCACACACAAATATTTTCAGTCCGTGAGAGGTGCGCGTCTTTTGACGGCAAAACCCATCCCCGTAGATCCTTCGTTACGGTGGAGTGTGGCACATGTTTCTAAAGATTGAGTCCTCAATTTTTCAAAAATAAGTGATAGAAGTTTTCGGGAGGCGATCTGACGTTTTTAAATCATTTTTTCTGCAAATTTTGGTCATTTTTCCTTAATTTCCCGAGAAATCCGGATATTTTTTTTTTAAAGGCTTCCGCAAATTTCTATCACTCGATTTTCTGCACTTTGACACCAACTGATTGAACAATTATTCAATTTATACCTGTAACTTGTGTAACAACTCTTGGGTTTTTACATCTTTTCATGGTAAAATCAGCAAAAATCACCGAAATGTTTGTGCCATCGTTCGGACACCCGATTTTGATCCCACCAATGGGTCTTCTATCTTTCCCTAACAAGCGAATAATTTTCCTATCCCCGTGAAATTTCACATCAAAAAAGCTGAATACCTAAGATTTTTATTGATATGACCTTTATTTGGTTTATCATCGCGATATAAGTAAATTTCATACATATGTTGCAGTGCTATGCCTTTTTTGCATGGCGATCGACGTGTCCCCCGCTTTGGTCACGTGGTGTAAACAGCCTACCTTACCTCAAGATCTTGCTTTGGATCTTTTTTTTTTGTATGCCTACCCACCTATAGGTTACACCACCTGTGGGCCAAGTTAAAATTTTGACAAGAACTTCTGAAAACCTGACCAGATTAGGACAACTTCGGTAATTGTGGGTATCTTGCCACTGGATCTCACTTGGGATTGCTCTTGTCGCCAGGAACTGAACGTTACGGTTCCAAGCCAAATCAGTTGTTTTAACGTCGGGGGACTTCAACCCCTCAGGGTTTTCATTTTTCAATGTCATAATGGCCAGTCGGTATGGAATAACATGACCTGACTTCAGTGTGCCTCAAATACACAATGTATATCATGAACTGATGAAGTGTATGGCAATTTTTCTTAAATCTAGATGGATTGGCATGAAATTTTGGAAACAAAAAAGAAAACTTGTCTAGATGCTGGATAAAATTTCTATTCTTTGAGAAAACCCATGTCCAATATAACCCCGAAATTCAACAGTATAATTGAAAAAAGAATATGCCTCTTAAAGAACTGCCTAGTCCCAATCCCCACCCAGATTTTTTTTCATCACTTCAGTGATGGATATCTTATGAAACAACAGCCTCATTCACATCCATGTTCATTGTGTCATTTGTAAGAAGTAAATAATTTTAAAAATGTCCACACTGTCTCCAAGGCTTGTAATGTTTGTTTATAGATTTCTGTACATGTTTTTTTCAGAGGTCCACCACCATATGGAGGAAGAGGTCCACCAGGGCCCAGGTTCCGAGGCCCACCTGGACCGCCACATGGGATGAGAGGGCCACCTCCTGGTATGAGGGGTCCACCCCCTGGAATGAGAGGGCCTCCACCCAGAGGACCTCCACCATTTGGAAGACCCCCATTCAATCCAAACTTTGGGCCCCCACCAGGAATGGGAGGACCAGGACACAATGGCATGCCTCCACCCCCAGGAATGGGTCCACCTGGCATGAATGGACCCCCTGGGATGCATCCACCAAACCTCCCACCACCAGGCATGGTGAGTAGGCTCAATCATGCTCCAGGATCTGCGGAATCTTAGACAGTTGGGAAGATTATCAGAATGAGTTATTTTATTTCCTTTGAGCTAAAAGAGCTAGAAGTAACTATGTTCTTGCAACTGGAGTGAGCTGTATCAGTGGAAAAATGAACACTGAAGTGTGAGTTGATGCCTTTGCATAAAATGGTAAACAAGGGTGATTTTGTTTAATTGATATTGGCCTGACTTTAAACTAGCACCTGGCACTGAAGGACTTACATATTCACCACATCCATAATTTCAATATTACTACATTTTCCCCGCAGTCGTAGAGGTAGAATAGACAAGTATACATTGTATGTTAGCATCTGAATACTGTATAAAGTTATGAAGACTTCCAAAGGTTCCAGAAGAAATCTGGTTCCATATAGTTAGTAATTTTTATACACCCATTGATGAATGTTTATCATGATCTGCTCAGCGGGAAAGCAGGGTGCATTGGAAAATTTTATTTCATGATTTTTATTTCTTTTTTGTCCCCCGCCATGAAACACCGGGCGCATGTAACTCCGTCCTTTCTTTACACATTTCTTGTCCGACCAATAACTTGAGAACTATTGAATCAATCGCCATCAGCGATCTTGCATTGTCAGCAATGGGATCTTTATACAGTTATTGTCCAACCAATTTCTCGAGAACTATTGAACCGATTGACTTCAAACTTGGAGCGTCTCCACATCGGTGAGAGAAGCCCTGTGGAGCTCCCGGGTCAACTTGGCTTGTCGTAGCACACACCCTAGGTCATGGTAAAAATAGGTCTTAGTTCCTCAGGCAGCTTGTCGTAGGAGGCGACTAACTGGGGCACCCGTGGGGTTTCCGGATGTGGAAAGGAATAGGACCTTACCCATGGAGTTCATAGGTGTTGAAAGCGATGTTAAATCATATTCACTCACTCGGTGAGAAGACGGTTGGGATTGCTTTTCATTTACCTGTGTAATCCAAGATGGCTGCCATCATCCATCAGCTTGCCATGTCAGCAATGAAATTGTTCTACATTTCTTGTCCGACCAATAACTTGAAAACTATTGAACTGATCGACTTCAAACTTGGAGAGTGTCCTGACATCGATGAGAGCATGGTTCGGATTGTCTTTACTTGTGTTATACAAGGTGGTCATCATCAGCCATCTTGCATTGTCAGCAGTTGGATCTTTACACATTTCTTGTCTGACCAATAATGGTAATTCTCCGAAAATTAAATGGACTAAGACTGAATTGCCCTAATTTACACCACATATTCATCTGAACCCCAACAGGTCTGTGCCCATTGGTCTATATTTCCTATCCTGTAACATAACAGCCATGGGTGTAACAATTCTCTCTGCCATTTCAGATACACAGGTAATATACGGAATTTGTCAGATCTGATCTTAGTATAATGATGTGGCCTCAAACCAGGCCATCAACCTGGTGTTGTAGCCAAGATTCATTCAGTGATAATTCTGTTTAATCTCTATTTGTCCTGTTTATACTCCATTCTCACATTATATTACAGAGGCCACCGATGATGCCGCCAAATATGCCACCTCCCAATTTCTCCATGCCACCACCTGGTTTTCCGCCTATGACGCCCCCTGGGGGTGGCGGAGCAGGAGATGGAAGTCAGGAAATGTGGGTGGAAACAAAGACTGCAGAGGGCAAGGTAAACTACATTGTGGAATATGGATTTTACAGAAAAATACCCGATTTCAATGATTTTAACTCCGTTCCTCCAATTATAAAGATGCTGCTCAGGGCTGTTCCAGAACATTGTACATGGGGTGGAGAAAAGACTACTTTTTCTTAACCCAACCACCCATTTACCATTTATCCTATCTCCCTGATGTTGAATGACTGCATATCATTCAACATGCAAACACCAAAGTACTGACCATTCCATGAACTTTTATTTTAGAACAGTCCTTATTACCTAAATACTTTGAAAATAATATATTGATTTGTGATTTCAGTAATTTTCAGACTAAAATTGGATCATTACCGTATTCCATCCAACTGAGTTTCCCTAATATAACTGCCTTTATTCTAAAAAAAAAAAAGAACTGCAAGCTGCTTATAAATGTGTCGTGCCAGTGTTTTTTCATGTCGCAGGGTTGCAGACAGCTGTTGATAAATCGAAAGATGTGGTTACTTAATTGGGTCCCTTAAGTTGTATACCGGTATACATTTTTCTTCTCTCGCAGGTTTCTCTTTCCGTTGATTCAACTCTTCTTCCTGAAGGTCCTCTTTTACTTCTTCTAAATCCATCACAATTGCCCCCCACCACCAAGCACATAAGCCAGGACATCATTTGACTTCATGGTATTTTGTCCTGTCTACATGTATATAATGATTTTCTTCCTTTTGTTAGGCCTACTATTACCATGCACGAACACGCCAGACCGTTTGGACCAAACCTGAGAATGTTAAGATTATTACCCAGTCAGAGCTGGAGGCAATGGCAGCGGCACAGGCCACGCAGACTGGCGGAACCGGAGCTCAGACAGGCGGCACCAGTACTGCGGCACAGGCAGCAGTGGCACAGGGTATGATCTCTGTACAATGTATGTATGTAGGATAACCATCGGGCATGCATGCTGTGCTACTTTGTTTCTTCCTGACTGCGGATAGAGTCCACTGTGTTTAATGGTGTATGGTAAACGTTGTGATAATTCATATGAACCATTCTCATGGCGTCCGGTTGTGTACCTCCTACTGTCAGATATATGTTCTGATTGCATTGGGGTTAAAACTGTGGTGCGCAGCTTTTGTGCCTATGTCTGTCGGCCAATCAACATCTTCCGTTACTGAATGGAGTGGACTGAATGGGGATTTCACGGAACCGACAAAACAATGGAAACAAAATTATTTTCCCATCATTCAGTATAATGAACTTAGATTAATTGGTCATCTTTAAATAGTTTTCAAAGGGTTGCCATGGAACACTGGTCAAAGAACCGAATGGATTTCAGTGACTGGATTTCACAACCTGGATGATGCAGGCCTCGAAAATTGGTTCATTGACGTAACCGAAAAATCGGTTACGGTAAATTTGGCTTGCGTAACCTATTGTTCGGTTACGATGTTAATTTTTACGTAACCAATTGGTTTCGCAAAACGGTTACGTAATTACAACAGTGTACCGTCAACGAGTGGAAAAAAAAGACTGTCCACAGCACGTGGGCAGTGACTGAACAGACAAATGAGTTAACATACGGGAATGGGATTGCACACGTAAATCGCTTCCACCATTCATGGTTGGCTATTGTGACTGTGGCTGTATAATTCATTCGCCATTTCCTTGGGATTCCATTAAAATCCTGATTGA
Organism: Hanleya hanleyi; assembly: GCA_036873755.1. Taxonomy (NCBI): domain Eukaryota; kingdom Metazoa; phylum Mollusca; class Polyplacophora; order Lepidopleurida; family Hanleyidae; genus Hanleya; species Hanleya hanleyi. The sequence continues at coordinate 12,578 of JAVTVY010015419.1, forward strand.
GAAGAGAAGTTGAACACGCCTCCTGCAAATTTAGAGATGGCGGAAGTGACAACGAGTGTTAACCACAAGCTCCGCGCTCCGAGATAATTCCTCCACGAAGAGCTCCGCATGCCACCTCTGCTGCTAGCTCTGTGAACAGCGCCCCACGGAGCAACAACCTTGGAGCGAGGAGGCTTGCGGGTAACCCTTTCAACTCGTTCAAGTTTGATAAAGCTGTTTCCTGGCCGCTATTGGTGTATTACATAATAATATGCCGGCCCTGAACCCAGGATAGACAAACCAGTCTGTGCAAGCTGACAAGACAGACGCCTGCCACGTGGTTGTCTACAAATTCAATACAGACAGGGCCGAGTTTGCGACTTAGTTTCGCTTTTAAAACATGCTGAAAGACACACGTCATGTGGTTAAAGTTTGCACAGTGGACAGACAGAGAAGAGATGGGGACTTTTGTCACCAGAACATATGTCCAAGAAGCGCATTCACGTAACCGATTTTTCGTTCTGGCCATTTCAGATTTGCGTAACCGACACGCGAACGATCGTTTCGTTCGCGCCAAATTTCGAGGCCTGTGATGTACCATGTGCTCCTGTCAACTTGTTGAGCTTCTAGCTTGTTCATCCTTCTATAAGGCGTAAAAAAAAAAGACCTGTGTTTCCGGTAACCCGACCGACCCTAGATTTTTCTGCCGACCCTAATATTTTTTTTCTTTTTTTTCTGACTGATAATTCTCGCAAATGGCCCCAAAAGATGGGTAGACGGTAGAGAGATTGAGACGGACCAAGTTACAATATATATTATCCAATAATATAGGTGGGCCAATGCTTGGATAGCCTTTTGATCGACATGGGCTTACGTTTATTTCAAAATCATCCTCGTCCGGCATCTCTCGCCCACCAGCGCCATGTTTTTTTTGCATTCTGGGAATCCACAGTCGGACTCCGTCACCCATAGTGCGATTACTGCTGGTGCGAGGGTTCTCGATTCTCCAGCGAACTCTCCCGTGAAGCAACAACCACAAATGCAAAAAGACGACTGTCCGATGATTTTGCCATTGTTGAATTTGATCGATTGATGCTCATTCTCCTGATAAGTAAAGATAAATTGGGCAGTTTCATAACGCGACTTGCCTACGCTGAACCACGCTGAACATGTTCTGCACGGGGCACTGCAGGCAGCCAGTGCCGTAGACGATCTATTCTATACGTTTTTGTCGAGATTTCGAACTGAATTTTTCGTAAAACATTAAAATTTCACACAGTAGATCAACTCAATTATAGTAATTATATCCCCAGAGTACCATGTGAAGAGAGCATTTCTCAATTAGATGGGGTTTTTTTTAAATTTATTTTTGAACATCACGGACAGCATGTTATACTGTACAGATTAGATAGACTATTGTCATCCTGGCCCTGATAACATGGTAGCCTATGGTGATGTGTTGTCCTTACATAAAAAAGCTGGACTTTTTAATGTCTTTTTATCTAGCAAGTAAATCAATGAAAACCCAAGAAGATTCTGGTTGAGGCCATGGGCCATTAACTCCAAATCTTTTGGACATTATGATTATATCTCAAGAACAAAACATTCTCGCAAACTTTAACTGGGCTCACATCAACTAGAGGATGAATGGATTTGTTTGTTCTTCTACCCACCTAAATCCAAAATGACCATTTACCTCAATTTTTTCAGGCCATGGTCTTATTGACAGAATAATGTATATATTTACACAATATTTAATTCATAAACATTTATGCATAAATGTCATTAGTTCAAAATGGAACTCTTTCTGGTTGTGTAGTACAAAGAACAGCGTAAAATAATGCTTATTCCATTAGCCCCCATATAAAAAAAAAAAAAAATCCCTACCTACCTACCCTATTTTTTCTGATGCATGTTACCGGAAACACAGGATTTTTTTTTTTAGGCCTAAGATATTCTGCTGTGTCGATCAATCCCAATAAAGTCTGATCGACCATGTACACCATGATTTTAGGTCCATGCAGTCAGAGGTTGTTACACTGATAATTTCTGAGGTTACAAACTCTGACAATGGGAGAATGTGTATTAACACTCCGCCATCCCTGTTTTTTATCTCAAATTTTGATGACCAACTTCATTTAGGAGAAACTAAATAAATATTGTCTCATTTTTATATCCTTTTGCAACTTTTGTTGTGATAAATTTGATGATTATTGGCTGAAAAATGTACTTTCGTTGATTGACTTACTAGAGCGTCTCCCGTAACTTCCTTGTATACACTTGGTGTATAGAGAGTAGAATGGTAACACTGCTTTGGGTGCTCCAAGTCCACTTTTGATACAGAGGGTCTGCAGAGGAAATACATTGTAATTTCCAATAGTATGGTACACATGTAGCTGATATCTTGCCAGAGCTGGACCATTTGCCACAGGTATTATCAGTGTTTAGGAGGAGCTGAGTAAATGCATGCTGTAAAGCAGTATTTGCGTGCCAAATGTGTACTTGGTCAAAACATAGCATATAAACTATAAACGTTATGATCAGTTCATTTGTCCAGTATTCATATAGTAAAGATTAACCTCGCATGGAGCTATTTTCACCGATTATCCTTCAGGAGAATGAATATTGAACTACATACGTGTAATTTGATTTTCGACCCAGCCCAAGCCAGTTCTCCGGCTACACCACAAACTTCAACTGGTGCTGATCAGCAGCCCTCTGCACAAACACCCGCACAAAACAATCCACCTTTCTCGGGAATGCCGGGTTTCCCAGGTAGGCAGACACGCGAAATCATCTTATACAGGCTTTCTTCATCTCCTTACCTGATTTTGTAAACAATATATTCAGTTTCACCCCAGATTCTGCTTCAAGCCATGATTATAAGTTATTCTATCCCATAAACACTACATTCATATTATTGTTAACATGTGATTTGTTTCTGGTTCTTTATATCAATACTGTTAATCCAAGAGGAAAGTGTTCTGATGTACATTGATTTGAGACTTTTAAGTGGATGCCAATTTCGCCCAATCTGGATGACTGAATTCAGCTCAGTTTTATACCACCAGTAAAACATGTATGGTTACTCATTGCGCCGATGTATTTCTTCCCCAGCAAGCATGCCTCCGGGCTTCAACCCTAACATGATGCCCCCAGGATTCAACCCACAGACCTTCCAACAGATCGCTCAGCAGGTGCAAGCACAGGCTCAGGCAAATGCCCAGCAAGCTCAGGCTACTTCATCAGACACAGCAGCACCAGCCAGCACCACACAACCTGCAGCTTCTGGTGTAGCAGCACAGAAGCCTCCACAGGCTCAGGTGAATGAAAGGGCTGAACATGTATATGGAGTCCATGCTTCACTTTTTGAGAACCCTGCATGACAGATGTCAATTCTGCAAATTAATATGATTGTTATAAAACTTGAACTCTAAACTTGGGGTCTAAATATATTTAAATTACCCAACTAATGATTAATATTCTTATATAATGTTTCTGGATACTGCATGTTGAGGTGAAGCAATCATTTACTTCTTTTTGAATTTTTATCAATGTCTGGTTGTAGCCACCTCCCAAACCAGCAGAAGTGGCTGAATGGTCTGAACACAAGAATTCTGATGGACGTGTATATTACTACAACTCTCGCTCCATGGAGTCAACATGGGAAAAACCCCAAGTACTGGCGGACTGGGAGGGTAAGCGGTCCTGATCTACAATTGATACTAAGTACTCAGCATTGTCTTTGAGGAAGAATAAATATATAACACAAAACAAACTATTCAAACTATTTTGAGGTCAACGTCACTCTAATCGAAAAAAATCAATGAATCATTCTGATTAAAAATTGTTATGTTTATGCTTTAAGTACTGGTCCAGAGATGTGGATTGTGAGGACATAGAAAAGGCCAATTCATTTTTGGGCCTCTGCTAATTGTGGCTGAAGGGTATTGTCTGCTTGGTCTGTCTGGCTGTCCATCTTACTTGTTAACACAATACATATACCCCTTCAAGGATTATACCCAGGTTCTCTAAATTCATATAACCTATTCAACTGGCGATGGGTCAGAATCTCAGGGCTGTTCCAGGAAAAAGTACCTGGGATTGGGGGAGATTATTCTGGTCTATGGTATATCAGTGGTGGGTGGCATAAAATCAGTTAGCATTTAATGCTGTTTCATGTGTACTAGGGGGGGACTTTTTCTGCCCATATAGTATTTATCCGATCTCCCTATTAATGTTAAATGACTGAATACCCTCCCACAACCCATGTACTATAGAACTGAAAAATATTCCATACCCCCCCCCCCCCCCTCGTCCTATGTACTTTTTCTCGAACCATCCCAAAGTTAAAAGGACTGACCTTGACCTATTGGTGATACCTTGACCTAGTATTGGTGATAAATTCTGAACAATTATGGGCAGGCTTTCTAAATTGATATAACATTAAACTGACAATGAGTCTGAAGCCTAGTGAAGAGAAATGACCTGGATCAATTTCATGTTGGGTCAAATTCTAGTATTGGTGATACCTTTTTTCTTAGAATTATATCTAGGCTCTCCATATTTATTCTTCATATGCAACATATATTGGCTTTCCAGTTTGACTGACCTTGGCCTATATTATCTGGTCAAATTCTCATTATTGCAGCATCTCACGGGATTTTGACTAGACTCTTCAAATGTACACTGCATTACATATGAAACTGTTGATTAATTAGAAGGCTATCACGGTCAAATTCGAGTAAATAGAATGTTTTAAAGGGATAGGCTTTCAAACTAATACTGTATGTCACTGATGATGGCCTAGAAGGCATATACTTTGACCGATTTTATCAAGGCCAAATTCTAGTGTTTGAGGTTATAGTTAAGACTTTCCAAATTTGTACAACTGGTGATGAGCTTAAGTATATACAATTTGACTGACTTTGACCTTATTTTGTCAACGCCAAGTTATAGTTATTACATGTAGTTATATCATTTGTTGGATGCTATGGGTTTTTCTAAATTCAGAACATATGTAACCTTGTTGACTGGTGATGAATCAGCTTATTGAAAATGACCAGGACTAGTCTGTCTAAATTAAACTAAATGTCTAAATGCTTCTAAAGTTTTAAGAATGTTTCGGAATAGCTCCTACCTCTCAAACTAACGTTGTCACGATTATCTGACTTCAGCCCAGCTGACCCAGCTACAGGCTGCGACCGAGACGCCATCAGTAACGATTAAGGCAGAGAATGGTCAGGTGAATGGGACCCAGGACACGGAGGAGGAACCAATGGAGTCCGATGATAAGGAAGAGGACAAGAAAGAGGAGGTAATCATGCTGATCTCATGTTTCAACCATCGAATACATCTTTCACTATGAATTGATACCAATCAATGGACGAGTCACTGTGAATATAATGTTCCAATTATCCAGTTCCGAGATAGTGAAAACGTTGGAAGTGCCAAATCGCCGTCTTGCGTGACCTCCGGTATGGCCAGAGTGTCGAAGAAATGATGGAAGAACTTCCCCATTGTTCATAATTTAAGTTGACTAGTACGCTAAATTAATTTAACAAATGAAGAGAAATGCACGAAATGGAAGGCAACTGCCAAGAGGTTCATACAAATTCCAGCGGAGTTACCCCTTTCCTAAATTCAATGTGTGTGCTGTGACATCCACTACACAACATTACTAGAAGTTTAAATGTATCATCGAGAGGATTGGAGAACAATTTCCAATCATTGTTTGCATTGTATTTTTTCTAGCGAAATTTAGAATTCTCTACAGTTATTCACTTTTCATTGCCTGATGACTTTGATTTAACATATCCGATAAATGAGGGCTTCAATGCATGGAATTGCTGCTGTATATTTATCATGTGTACTCGACAGGAGCCACCGGAGATCAAAGAGGAGATGACAGAGGAGCAGAAGGCTGCGGAGAAAGCTCGTCCCGTCTCCAGTACGCCTGTCCCTGGCACACCATGGTATGTTAATATATGTTTCGTAAAAACCAAATCGGTTTTCTTGCAGTAACTTGAAATTCTGCAAACAGAACTCATTTCAGCAGTGATCCCACACTGTCAGTGAATCCACCTCTTCCATATTATTGATGATCTAATGAGGGACTTGCACCATATCAACCAGCCACTTCCGGTTTGTCAATTTTAACCCACTTGACCAATCGACTGACAGAACTAGTATTTGTGGTTTATCTTCTGGTCGTATAATGCAAGCCTCACATTGCCCTATCCGGATCATTAAGTGGTTGAATGTTGAGATTAGTTCAGAAATTTTATAGGAGACTCCTAAGTAGGACACTTGTTTTACTACTGCACATTACTCTCTTTGATGCTTAGTATTCTGCATTATTGGTGACACTCTTGTATGCTAAGATGCCCTGTATATGGTTTTGCAGGTGCGTTGTGTGGACGGGAGATGGACGGTGCTTCTTCTACAACCCGAGTCAGAGGACCTCCCTGTGGGAGCGGCCGGAAGATCTCAAACATCGTACAGACGTTGACAAGATGGTTCAGTCACAACCGGACAAAGATGACAAGGGTGTGAAAACATGGATAATATTAAAAAGAAATTTGCTTTGCATTTTCTTCTCTTGACAAGATTCTCTGTCATTGGACAAGGTCCTATTATGCAATAACAAGTTCTGTCCATCCGTCTGTTAACGTTTGATGCCTGTGCAATATCTAGTACCGGGTCACGGATTGGTACCAAACTTGGTACACCTAATCTATGGAACAAAGAAGAATTCTGTTCATTTGGAGGTAAAACGGTCAAGGTCGCTTTGGCCCAAAAATCAGGAAACCATTATAAACTGTTTTGTCCAATTCAGGAATGTGGATTGTGATGACATTTGAGGTATACCTCAATGGCAAATAAACCTATTGAACCCTACTCAGTTTGAAGTCAAACGGTCAAGGTCACTGTCCCAAAATAAATCTGGCTATAACTTGTTATACCTCGCACTCACAGTAAGAAGAAATCTAATGATTTGGGGGTCATTCAAGGTCAAGGTCACTGCAGCCTGAATTTCATATATACCTCGGATGCATGTCCATTCATCTGGCTATCTATTAACTTCAGCTCTCCATGGCATGTGATATCTCATCTTCTGTTGTGACCAAACTCGAGAGAAAAATATGCGTTGATTTTGAGATGACGGCTAGGGTCACGGAAGTCTCAACCAAAAAGCTATCTTTGCTCACCAAAATTTGGTATATATTTGCAAGTTCATAACATAATTTAAATGTGGGATCGCAAATAATAAATCTGGCCAATGTGCCGTCATATATTGAAGTCCTATCAACTATTGCTATGCTCTTGGCTGGGTGGTGCTAAGTTGGTTCGTCACGATATAGCTGAAATATTGTTAAAAACGACGTCAAATTCTATTCACTCGCTCACTCAAATTGCAATAGGATTTGTTGCCTGTTGAGAAATTGCTCAGTTCCCCAACTTGCTTATGATAAATGTTCTATTAATTGAACCACCCAATTAAAATCCAGTCACTTGCAGACTTTGCCTCGATTCTTTACCAGTCACCTCAATAAATCTGCAGAAGAAACTACACAAATATGACACGGTTTATCTTGCAATTCTAATAAATTTGAATGGAAATTTTATTTCAATATTTTGGATTTAAATACTGCTTCTGTTAATTCAAGTATGAAACAGTATACCATAGCCTATATCTGTATAATTAATTCTCCACATGTTTCTCCTAATGTATAAAATCAAATTCCTGTGTATTACCCCTTGTAATATATGGAATGTGTTACATAAGGATTGGACAACAGAAACTACAATACTACATTTACTATTTGATGTTTGATGCATTCCTGTTAATATCTCTTGTATTCTGTTAGCTGCAGCAAAGAAGAAAGAAGAGGAAGATGATGGTGAACCAGTTTCCAAGAAAAAAAAGTACAATATCATTTCCATGCCCTGCTCTCATTTCTTGTATTATTCTGTACTTCATAAAGAATGTTTCCAGAAATTTATAGGAATGATATATCCAAGATTAATTACTCCACTATGTGTGACTATGTACCATTGAGACATTGAGTAGTTTGATGCGATGTGTTAATGATATAAACAATTTGACTTTGGGTCTGGTACATATAGATGACTAGTTGTCCCAAGAAGAAAAGAAAATAAAAGACAGATAAAAATGTAATTGCATTGGAGGCGAGGTCTTAAAAACACTACCACCTCAAGCAGATGAAATCTGTAACGTTAGTTGTCTCCCTTGTACTGTCCTCACTCAGACTGGAGGAAGAGGAGGTGAAGAAAGAGGAGAAGAGTTCCAAGGATGGGAGTGGACCCCGACTGATTGATGCTGGTAAGGAGGCTGCTATAGAAGCTGAGGTACAGGCAGCTCGTCAGAGAGCTATTGTCCCACTGGAGATCAGGATGAAACAGTTCAGGGACATGCTCCAGGAAAAAGAGGTAAGAATTGATTCTATTAAATGCTCAACAGATCAGCATTGTACAAGTTATGTACTGAAAATGTATGCTGGACAGATTTCTGATGTGTGGGTCTCCGTCTTATACAAGTTGAATGATTTGATTTGCCTTATTTTTTGCAGATTTTATAATATTTCTGGTTTTCAGGTATTATTCACTTTCAATTGCAAACATTTATGAACTGTTATATGAAGGCTACTAAAAGTGCATGAAATATGAGGAAGCTATGTAAACTTGCCTATTTGTGTATTTATACTGTGGCCATAACATTTTTTTCTTTTTAATAACTACTTCAATGTTAATAGCATGTTTGCTAGCATTAAACTCTTTATCTAGCTTCCTTTTGCTGTGGGTAAAAGTGTATCAGGAATGGATCTACCATACTTCAGAGTCATCTTGGTTGAAGAGAGAGAAGGATTTCTGGTACAACCAGTGACCACCCGAATGAGGTTGTGATCATGAAATGCCATAAAAATGCTACTGGATGGAGTCCTGTAATCGTATAAAAAACACCACATTGTATTAATAATTTTTGATATCTCAAGTATTCATCCTACTGAAGGCATAGGATGAACAGAATAGGAAGAAAAAAAAAGAGCTGTAAAACGTATTGATCTTCTAGCAAGAAATATCAATGAGGGCACTTCCACCTTTAAAATCCAAGAACAGATCATAAAAGAAAACTGCTGTCATTTGCCTGCTATTTCGTATGATTATTGGTATTCTGATCAAATCTTCAGGAAATTCTATCATTTTAAAAATGAAGTAACTAGAGCAATATTAACCTGTGCTCCCTGTGCTGTTGCTAGGTATCGGCTTTCTCCACCTGGGAGAAGGAGCTCCATAAGATCGTGTTTGACCCTCGTTACCTGCTCCTCACCTCCAAGGAACGTAAACAGGTATTTGAACAATATGTGAAGGAGAGGGCAGAGGAAGAGAGGCGAGAAAAACACCGCAAACTGAAGGAGAAGAAAGAAGCTTTCCGTCAGCTGTTAGATGATGCTAAGCTACATGGCAAGTAAGTAAAACATAGAAGTTTTTAAATAATGTTTAACAGGTCCTTGGACAAATTCAGATTTTTACCCCTTCACCAAATTTGGTATTGGTGTATAGTCATGTTTGTCTTTCCATTCATCTCCAATTCTCATTACCACCATATCTCCGTAATGAATGTGCCAAAGAATAGCAAGCCTTCATCACACATGCATTATCACAAGAGCAGAAGCCTGATGAAAATCAGCCATATTTTCACAGGTCACTGTCAATTAGGCTTACTGAACTTACACTAGACACACTTCAGTACAGACAAAGTTGTCCTTGTGCTATTGTCATCATGTTCATATGTCCGTTCACTCATCTCTGTTTTTCTCATATATGTACCATGATATCTCCAGAATGAGTGTGCCTTGGTACACCAAACATATCACACATCCATGCAGTTATTAAACCGAGGCCTATCAATCAGGGAGATTGACCCAGTTTGTTTGTGTCATCAGGTCAGATTGTGTCAATTTGTCACCATTTAATTATCTGGAGAAAGCCAGAGACCACCAAACTTGCATAACACAAGCATGCGGTCATAGAGCAGAGGTCCAGATTGACCAAGTGAGATTGACCTATTATATGGGGGTCAATGGGTCAAAGTTGTTTCTTTTGTCATCTTTTGGTTTTTAACTACCACAAGAATGATTTAAGTCTAGGTTTACTGACCATACACTGGACACAATACTTGGGCTTCATCGGAAATTGGCATTGAATTGTTACATAATATGTCCTTCTCTGTCTATCATCATCCCCAGGTCTAAAGAAGTATCAAACTTAAATCACAGTCAGATTGACCTATATTTTCTGATTTAATGTGGTAAACTGACAGTTTTATCACCAACATGACCACTTGCCTCTTGCTATCAGCTTCTGTTTCTTAGGTCAACAAGGGACATATTTGAATACTGCCGAAGCCAGGGTTTTTCAGAGCTTTGCATGGTTCATGCTTTATAGATAATATTAAGAAGGGAGAAGACAAAAATAGTCACTCCAGAATGTCATGAAAAGAGACCTGTATGTGTGGGAAAAAATGGGCAGAGCATCCATTAGGTATATTAATGTATGTTTATAATTTTATGATTTTCATTGTATCCATGAACAAGTTTTACATTGTTCACTTCAATTAGAATTTAAAATATGAAGAGTATATCCGTTTACTCAAGTGCAAATATGAATTGCTTGGCCAGGTCATCATTCAGCGATTTTGCTGCCAAATATGGAAAGGATGACCGGTGCAAAGGTATCGACAAGATGAGGGAAAGAGAGGCACTGTTCAGTGATTACGTCTCTGATCTACGCCGCAAGGAGAAGGAAGAGAAATCTAATCAAAAGGAAAAGGTACGTATCTGGGGTAATATTATACACACACACACACACACTCTTGCTTCAGGTGTGAACCCTTCATAATATCAGAGAGAAAACTTTCCAAGAAAGTGAAAATGAGATGTTAATTTAAATTTTTTACAATACTAAACTGTTTCACAAAATACTGATTTAATTGATCTAGACAGATCCTTGGTGATGTAACATCAGAATATAGTATAATATTTGTTTTTGGTATTCCACTGTGCAAATTCATTGCGATAATTTGAAAAAAGTAAAATTCTTGAAATAAAAATATCCTGATTCAAATTCATTATCATCATTTAGCATTGCTGTTATTTACCATTTCACTCAATGGAATGGATTCATGGATTGAATGTTGATGTAACTGGACTAGATGAGACTCCTTGCTGTTATTGTCTCCATTGTCAGAAATTGACATGCATCCTTTGGGAAATTTTTACAATGTTCAAACAGTGAAACCATTCTTTTGTATAAATGTCCTGAAATAACCAGAGAAAAATGAAGACTTTGGCAACATTCAACTTGCTTGTGCAGAACAAATATTACTGGAACCAAACGATGCATGAATGTTTAGAATATAATCACATTTCTCTATTTCAGATTTATATATATATATATTCATGTTGAAAACATTGTATTTTGTTCATGTAGATACAATTATTCATGGTTTTCCACACTGTTCACGTACCAATATGTGATTGTATAATGTTCACAAATGTAACTTTCTTACATGTGGCCTTCATGTTAAAGTGGGCTATGACCATGATTATTACTGTGTGTTATTTACTCTCCTTGATGAATGTCTGGAACTTGATGATCTGTTTTAACAGGGGTCGAATAATATTATACATTTCATTGATAAGTCTTTCCAATTTACATGTTTCAATTTATGGTTTAATTTTCCAAGAAAAGCAAAGAAAAATTGAATATTTTATAAATTATTTAATTTGAACTACTGATTTAAATTGACAAAGAGCTACAGAAATTTTGTAAAATTAAGCTGTAACTGTGAATCACTAAATGAATTATTGAAGAAATAATAAATGAGAAAGCATTTCAGTAATGATCTTCTGAGAGACATTATGATCTTGACGAGCGCTTTATGTTGATTTCACCGACCTCATGTCTAAACTAATCCATTTGTATCCCTTTGGAAGAGCAAAGGTCTGTCGTCGCTGTCGATCTCTAGGTCCTGTGGTTGAATAGGCTAACTCAGCGCTGTCACATGCAATGAAACATGCAGGCTGGCGGGGAATCGCCCCCTACCCATTGTCAAAGCTCGGGATTATACAGTGTAAATGCAATTGCCTATGTGTCACTGGTATTGTCATTTTCTATGTTACTTTTGATAACCTGTTTGCTGATATTAACATAGTAGTTACATAAAGTATTCTTATAATCGCTAAAATTGAAAATTCCCACAGAGCCTCAAGGAGTATGGGGGGAAGGATGTATGCTTTATCACGTAATTTCGGATAATACTTTATGGCTGTAGGCCAATTGAATAATAAAATTGTCTTAAAATACCAGTGGTGTCGCATCCAACTTGGCCACTCGTAGCATATCAAATGGGTCTATGTTTTCTTTGACTTCGAAAACTTGGCTGATCATTGAGGTCAGATTTCAATGAATTTGTGGTGTTTAAATAGGAGGTATTCCTTTGTGTGTGACTATGTAAGGCTGATTATTTAGTTTGTTTTTTTCTTTTCAAAACCTGTAAAAAAATGTATATTTTTTAATTTACAGACTGAAGTATCAGCATCGAAAGAATTGTGATGCTCAATTGCATAAAAATAGAGATGTGATTGATCATAATGTGCTCATTTACCTATTTTGGTCTTTTTGAGGCATTTATGGGGAGGTTTTCCTGTTGTAGCAAAAATATCACACCTCAAACCAAAATCAGTCTTCTTTCAAATAATCAAAGTTTGTGTGGCAATATAAATTTGATTTGAGATTTTTGCTATAACAGAAAATCCTCCCTAATAACCCAAGGAGCACATTATGAACATTCAGAAATCCATTTCTGTGCAATTCACCATCTCAGTGTTTTCAAGGCTGATATTTCAGCATGCAAATTGGAAGAAAAAGTTTTGAATTGAAATGGAAATGGGCTTCATTATTGTCGCACACAAAGTTTTTCCTAGGTAAACATCAAATGGAATCCTGAGACTGAATCATGATAGGGCACTGCCATATGCTCCTGTGGTAATTGTGCTGCTCATACCAGATAGGTCACTGCCATATGCTCCTGTGGTACAATTGAAAGGATATGCAAGACATATTTCTTTATACAGACAAAGCAGCGCTTTTGGGAGGGGGGGTGGAGGGTGGAGTTCTTCTTGCCATTCACCTACATATTTGAGTACCATACTCCCCCATGGCTATGTACATGTTCTGTTTTGTCTGAACCAGATACTTCATGAAGATTTGTAAGATTTCAGTTTGTAAACCTGAGGGGCGGGGTGGGAAATTGGATACAAGATTTCACTCTTCCCTCTTGGAAAGTAATATCCTACATAAAAAATGCATCCGTTACTCTTAACCCTATCTGGCCTCGGCTATTTGGGAGGGTCTGTGAAAAACTTGTTGACATCACATTTTTTTGTCATTTTTTAGTCAGATTTTTTGAATTTATTATTTATGTGCTTTCTTTTCCAAAAACTATGGTAAATTAGAAAATGATAATCTGATGTGAAATAAAAATGGTGTTTGCCTTCTTTTCCTCGTAAAAAAAGCGGGAGGAAAAGAGGAAAACTGATGAAAATATCACTTTTCTGGTCCCCATTTTGAATTGACCTATGATCCTCTGCTCAGAGGTTGTGCAGATAGGTTCAAAATTGCCCCAATATAATAAAACAAAGTCACGGAGTGTCAGTTCTCAATTTTTGAACTACTCATCAGTAATTTGCATCTAGTTAGTCTGCATGATAAACATGCAGGGAAAGTTAATTATTCCAAAATCTACTCCACTTTGAGAAGTGCAATTTCAGTGATATTAATATACAGATTTTGTTGGCTAATTTATGTCTTGAAATCAGATTGCTTTGAATACATGCACATATTATATGGGGGAGATATGGTATGATTTTGTCTCGACAATAAATTGAGTTAGTCACATGACTTGCCATAGCCATGACTACTCTGCCTGTCCATGATACCTCTGACTGGTGTAATTGGTTACACCTGCCTATCCATACCAATTTGCAAGAGTAGTTCAATGTCAAATGTGAAAGTTTAATAAAGCTGATCATCCTAGAAGTTTGCCCTTGCCATGACATGGAAATTAGCTCGAGTCTGCTTTAGAATATTGATTGCGCCTTGATATTTGGAATGAAGCCCATCCTTTAGTTTTGCAGCAGTTAGTATTTGGGCAGGTTAACCAGTATAGTGGTATTTCAATATTGTCTCAATATTTCTTATCCATGTCTATTAACAGACCTTGCACATACAGTGGAAGATATTTACGAAGAAAACCCAGATTCCTACTGCTGATTATTACATTGTGACATCTATGAATTTGTACTTCATTCACTCCAGCACACACAACAAGTATTTTACTAACCAGAACTTTGGAATGTTCTACATACATTTTGATTCTAACTCGCCACTGTATGTGCACAGCCTGTCAGTTTGAACATGCTCCATATGAAAATGACAAGACTGGTGCCCTTGAATAGGATGAATTGTGAATTATTTCTTATGAACAAATATTTATCTGCATCAACAATGTACTCATGAACAATTCTGCATATTCTCAAATAAATTAATGAGGTCAGTTATGTTTTTGGATCACTCATTTACAAAGCAAACAGAAAACAGAAAGATGACCGGTAATTCGGAATTTATTAAAATTGACTGTTTCATTCAAGTATATTATGTAGGTTGTTCATTGTATATTGTTGCTGTTGAGACCAGTATCCACCAAAGTTCCATGTTGTTGAAAACATTGTGTGCACAGTGGCATGGTTCCATAGGCTACATCTTCAACAGGATCATAGCAGAACCAGGGGTGACTCCCAAATACTGATGGTCTGCTGCAGAAACCCTTCTGGAGACAGTCAACCTTATACCACACCACTGTGTACTAAGTGTTTTCACCATTGAGGAACTATGGTGTATTATGTTCCTATTTAGATTTAGATGTACAGAACGAGTTTAAAGAGTAAACCAGTTGGCTAATAAGTCATATTTGATGAGAACATGTAATAATGATGATATTCTAATTCCTGTCCTATTTTCCAAGTATATGAGCACATTATGAAATTTGGCATTTCTAACTTGATTCATGTTATAGCCTATGGTCGAATAACTTTGAAAGAATCTCGCATAATTTCATTGGAATTTGGTTTACAACTGAATTCCCAGAATAAGTTACATTTGAGTATTCAATATTTTATTCCAATTCCGATGGTCACGGTTAAGAAAAGGGAGGCAATTTCATGAACATCACAGCAGAGGGCATGAGCGCTAGGGGGTCAGATTAATGTATAGCAACATGGTAAGCAATACAAATGGAGCTAAGAGTGCTATTTATATCGAGAAATTTGAAATTTTGAACTGCAAAGGCTGTAACAAGAAGCGGTGACTGCCGTAAATGAGTGACAGGGATGGTGCATCTGATATGCAGCCGAGGCAAGATATATTTACTCATAAAACGACCTCGTATATCTGGAGAAATTGTTACTTTTCTGTGACGTCGCCCTGCAGAGATGATGCTGCAACTCATCATATCTTGACATTGCACGACTTTTACTCATTGTTGGTGTTCTAAGCTCAGACAGACCCAGATCAAAATGTACAAAGATTTGCGATGTGAGCAAATGTATAACAGTATGAAATTAATCTGACCTCCTCTGAGCGTACACTCTCTGCTGTGACATTGACAAAGTTGCATCCTTTGCTTAACCGTAACGCGGTATTGCACTGTAAATTTAATTTTTGCTTATGTCCACAAGAATATATTGTGTGGGGACTGCAGTTGATGTACTGTCCATCATTGTTTGCAGGCCTCTGAATACAGGCTAAAGTTTGAGAAAGAAACCACAATTGTACTAGTAATAGCATGTCGTGCATGTTGACTGTCACTGAAACCTGCATTGGCATGTGTTTGTACATATCAGAAGTTGTTCGCTGTTAAAAACAGTTTCAAGACAAAGCCTAGTAATAATTTTTCTTCCTTTCGTTCTGCTACAGATTTGGCTAATCTGTTTAAATTTGTTTGTAAATTGAAATGAACAAGTATGCCTGTGCATGTTGAAGTGATGGTCAACTCTGCAGCTACTTCAGCTGTTATACTGCTTTCATTGTTATAGTTTCAGTTTCAGAAAGTATTGCTCATTAAACACCGTATATATATTAGCTTTCTTTTTTGCAGCTAAAGGCAGAGTACATTACAATGCTGAAGGAAATGTCTGGTCTGAACAGAGACTCTCGGTGGAGTGAGACAAAGAAGAAAATAGACCATGATCCTCGCTATAAGGCTGTTGATAGTAGCTCTCGGAGAGAGGACTGGTTTAGAGACTACATCAAAAATCTTGAAGATGTAAGTATTGAGGGCCACACTGACCAAATCCGATATCAGACGTCTGTACATACCCTGTATATGTATATTCAGATCACAATTCCTGTCCGTCTGATAACTTTACTCATCCATGCCATATCCCCATTTCCACTTTATGGATTGCTACCAAACTTTGGGTATACATACCTTGTCCTGGGAGAAGAACCCTTTTTACCCTTGGCCATTTTGGCCTCAGGGTATTGTCGTTGTCATGCACATACAGGGGTCGAAATTTACACCTGTTTACCTGTCTCTGACAGGTATTTTTTGAAAGAGACAGGTAGAGAAACAAAGTACCTGTCTCTATTGACAGGTAGCCAATAATTTTGTTTTGGTGTTCAAAATATATCTTCAACAAAATTCATTCAAAACACCTGCTAATAAGTGCAAGTAAACAAGGTGTCATTAATTTATTAGTGTCTTGCAACATCTAACTTTGTCGTTAATCTCGAGTTACATGTTCATGTTATGATTGCATGTTCAGGTAATTCTTAAAGGTGACAGGTAAACATTTTGGCCACCTGTCTTGAGTGACAGGTAAATTATTTTGAATATTTTGACCCCTGACATATGTCTGTCCATTACCGCATTTCAGGCAAAACTGCTTGAGACACAGCCACCAAATTTTGAACACTTATTTATCTAGTTCTAAGACGCCTATCAAAAGTGGCTCTCCTCGGCCCATATATTACACAATTATGCCCCTTTACAGATATATTAATTTCTAATTCTGTCCTATATGCTTGAATGTAACCAACTATATCTGCAGAACTGTGTTCGATACAGCTACTATATTTTGGAAACTTATTTATATTGTATTCTAGAAGCCAACAAAAAATTACTCGATTTGCCCTTTATTTTACAGAGTTCTGCTCCGTTTTGGGTGCAGTTATGTCTGATTTTGTGTTATATGCTTGAATGCAACCAGTTATATATAATCAGCTGTCACTTTTTGATACAGCTACGAGATTATGAGGAAATGCTTTTATGCAGTTATAGTCTAGATGCCTACAAAAAAAAAATTAGTTGTCGACCCGTATTATATGGAGTTACCCCCTTTCGGATGTAATAATCTCTGATTTTGTTGTATCTGCATATCCATGTTGGATACAACTGCTATATTTGGAAACTTATTTATCTAGTTGTATTCTAGAAGCGTACACAAAAAAATAATCGTCCTTTTTGCCCCTTTTTCGGGTGTAATAATGTTGGATATGGTTGAAGGTAACCAGTTATATTTGATGAACCGTGCTCAATACAGCTACCAAATTTAAGGAAACTAATTTATCTACTTTTATTCTACAAGCTTATAAAAAATTATGTAGTGGTTATATCTGCAGAATTAATTTTATTCTCTAAAAAGGACAATTCTGGATGATTAGTAAATATAGTCGTAATATGTTGCACTTTCTCAGTATATTTCTCAATTGCTTGGAAGCCGAGGGGTTTTGTGAGTGTCGCCCTCATATTATTTTGAAGTCGAAAGGTTAGGGTCATTTGGGACAGAAAATCTGCAAAACAAAAAAGAAAAATCTCCAGTTCCAGGTTGAGGATTTGGGTGTATGTTGCAGAGAAGAATCCTATTTTATTTTTAGGTCAAATTCACATAAGCCATAAAATCTCCTGTTGCATATTAGAAATTCATTCAATATTTTGAGAATACCTTACACAAATAAAACCTTATTACTGCAAGGTCAAAGTTCAAGGTCACATCTTGGCTAGAAAATGTGGAAACGAAATTGTGTTAAACTCCAGCTCAGGTATGTGAATTATGATCGAACAGACACGATAGAAAACCCTATTAATTGTGATGTCAAAGCAAAGGTCACTGGCGCTGAAAAAAGGAAAATTTATGCTGTAACAATAGAGATTGTGCAGAATGTGATCAAATCTCAGTTATACACAGGTGTACACTGTGGTCGAGTGAATGTGTGTTCCCATTATCAGTTTAATCAGAGATATATATGGCAATGCAGAAATTTTCGATGTTATCCACTTCTACATATTATTCAAAGATTAATTTATACGTTGTTAATAGCTTACGAGAGCTCACATTTTTTGTATGGGCTACATTTGTATGAATAAAAAGTGAATAAGTTGAGAAAATGAACAAAAGTCGGGAGGAGGAAGACTTTCCCTAAGACTGAATCACCAGCTAAAGCTTACTTAGCCCAAAAGCAAAACACTTTAATTCCCAGGGTGTCTAGTCTATTCTCTGATTATTAAGAATTGAAAAGTATTAATGTGTTAAAGGTGTACTTACCTTATTTTTAAGTTTGACTATTTATTAGCAATTGTATTCCAAAACTTGTCATATAAAACTTATGTTGAAAGAATTTGAAATAAAAGAAATATTGAATATTTTGTCGCTCGCCATGGCATGCACTGGGCGCTGTCATTACATCACTGTGTGATGTTTTTAGATGGGCGAAAGTGAGTGGTGTTGGTCATGCCGATAATATTGCACGAGAAAGAACCCAGTAAATCCACTGACGTACTAGTTGATTTTCAAGTGTAATCATGAAAATGTTTATGAATTTAGAAGCATCCCCGTTCAGCTCAAATTACTGGACAATTGCAGAGGACGCTCTTTTAGTTTACGGCTCAGCTTCAAATTTTGTCCAAATTAAATCGGGCAAGTCTCAGTTGAAAAACTTGCAGAAGAAATTCTTCAGTTGGCGGATAGAACCTGCACCACTTTCCTTTTAGGAATTACCCCCGTGGGATTTGCAGAGTCAGTTTTTTTCTCGAATTAAAACTCAGATCCAGAGTAAATCAAATGTCCATAGTTGGAACGTCCCTGTATCAAGCGTTAGCCGTAGCATTGTCCTGAATGGTGACATCATCAGTCACGTCATCCTACAGGCAACGTGGTGGTGGCGCTGACGTCCACCTCAGAGTGAAACATGACATCACAAATTGTAATAAAAATAATAGATTATTGCCCTCAATGACAGTAAAATAGTTGGTTATATTTCTTTAAGAGTCTGACCTCTTTAAAAAGTTGCCATTCTGTGTTGATTCTGTTGGTTTGTCATATAAATACTTGGAATTTTTAAAAGAGTATTCTGCAGAAAACTGTGAAAACATCTTTGTTAGTCTGGGATTATGTTTTTCATTGTATTTCACGATTGTTTACCGGTGATAAAAAGCCGAAATTGTCTTCTGTCCAGGAATCTGATGAGGAAGATCGGAAAGAGAGAGAGAAGAAAGAACGAGTGGAGGCCAGTATAAGAGAGAGGGAAAAGGAGGTTCAGCGCACCCTGTCAACATCCTTGAGGGAGAGAGACAAGGAAAGGGAACAGCACAAGAAAGATGAGGCTGTCCAACATTTTAAGGCTCTTCTTGCAGATTTGGTAAAGTTGATCTGATCTAACATTCGCAATTTTTGGAATCAAAAAGTTCTTTGGAATAATATTCCTTGTCAAGTTCACAAACATAAGAGAGATTTGCCTGATATCCTGATGTCCTGTGTACATGGATTATAATTTTTTTGTAATATTGTAGTTGGGCACATTTCTTTATGAATGGGGGGTAGAGCGACATATTTGCCAGTTTTTGCAGTTACATTTTCTCCTGAATTACATTTACGAGCTTTCATTGAACCCACCCACTGCCCTCAGGGGCATGTTCCCACCCCAGGGGATCTGAATCGACCCTCATACGCCATGGATTAAGAAGTGAAACCCACATAAGTCGACCCTTAAGAAGTGAAACCCACATGAGCCGACCCTCATACGCCACGGATTTCACCCCATGGCTCATTCACCCCCATAGGTTAGTTTATAGGGATAGAGATATCGTGTGCCCTTTCTATACTACTCATCGCGCACTACTCATCGCGCATGAGCAGTCGGCCCATTCTACTGTAGGGTGCAAGCCTGGCCCATGGAATCTCCGGTAGCGAAAACCCCAGGTCTCGCGGCCCACCCTATCCCGCGTCACACCTATAGGGATAGGGAGATCGCGTGCCCTTTCTATACTACTACTCCTCGCGCATGCGCAGTTGACCCATTCTACTGTAGGGTGAAAGCCTGGCCCATGGAATCTCAGGTAGCGAAAACCCCAGGTCTCTCGCCCCAGCCTATCCCGCGCCACACCTATGTGACCCACTGTGCAGTGAGTAAAGTGGAGGAGGAGGAGTAGTAGGACACGCCACGGATTATACTAGGGAGATATAGATAAACATGCTCAGATTCTTGTAATTTACCTGTGATTTGTGACGATTTTCCAGGTAAGAAATGCTGAAGTGACCTGGAGGGACACCAAGAAACAGCTGAGAAAGGATCACCGATGGGAACTGGTCGATCAACTGGACAGAGAAGAACGAGAAAACCTGTTTGAGGAACATGTGGAAAACCTCACCAAGAAAAACAAAGAAATGTTCCACAAGCTTCTCGATGAAACTACAGAAGTGAGTTCAATTTTTTCAAATCCGAACCTCCTAAAAAAAAAAATCAATCTCCAAATGAATGGAATGCATAAAAGATCTGGTCTAGGGGTCTAGTGACATTCAGTTTGATAAGGGGATAAATAAGTTTAGTATTTCTCACTTGTCATCACCACATGATCTACAATCACATGGTGATATCTGAAGGAGATTTTGGATTTTTACCCCTTGGCCGAAGGGTACGGTCATCGTCATGTACATCCATCCATCCATCTGATCCATCCATCTGTCCGTCTATCCATCTGTCTGGTCATACATTTCTCGTTACCAAGATATCTTTGGAACGACTTACCATTGGCTCACCAGCCAATTGCAGTGCACATCCTATTGAATCTGGACCCGATTGGGTGGAAACTTTGGTGTCCGTCTTTAATTTACGCGAAATCATTAATCTTGTGTATCTTGGATACCATTTCGCTGTTCAGTGTGAAACTTGGTAGAGATCATCAACACATCGACAAACTGTAAAGGAATGATCAAATCAGTTTCCCTGATTGGGTGGAAACCTTGGTGGCCATCTTTAATTTATGCAAAATCTTTATGATAAATATCTCTCATACCATTTAAGTGTTCTATACGAAACTTGGTATACAGGATCATTGTATCAAGAGACTTGCAATAAATAACCATATCACTTCCTCTGAGTGGCGGGAAGGATGGGCAGCCATCTTATAATTTATGCAAAATCATTAGTGATATCTATCTCTGATACCGTTCAAGTGCTTCATATGAAACTATAAAACATCGATACATCAAGAAACTTATCGCAACCAGTTTCTCTGATTAGGTAGAAAACTTGATTGCCATCTTCAATTTAAGCAAAATCTATATCTCTGGTGCTGGTCAAGTGTTTGATGCAAGACTTTGTATATATCATCAATACATCAAGAGACTAAAAACGAATGACCGAACCGTTTTCTCTGAGTGGATGGAAACCTTGGCAGCCATTTTTAGTTTATGTAAAATCATTGATGATCTATATATCTTTGATACTGTTCAAGTGTTCAGTATGATATTTGGTGTACATCATCGATACATCAAGAGATGAGTTTCTCTGATTGAACGAACCCCTAGGGGCCATTTCTAATTGGAAATTTTTTGATAATCTCTATATTTGACACTTGGCTGCTTGGTGTTCCTGATGTCTTTAAAGTAGTCTGGTTCAAATTGAATACACTATGAATGGCTGATGCCTAGAAACGAGGGGTTTTCAGATGCGCAGATTCGTATTCACTTCTTAGCTTGAAATATTGGAACTGTGTCTGGTGGCAGAGTGGACTGTTACAGGTTTCCTTTGCACTTGGCGACCATTAATCAGTGCATGATGTTTTCAAGTTGTTGTTACTCTGCTGATGTGTTTTGCTGTGTTTCAGATCACCTTGACATCTACCTGGAAAGAGGTGAAGAAAATGATCAAAGAAGATCCCAGATATTCCAAATTCTCCTCCAGTGATCGGGTAAGCCTCTGTAACCATGGTAATGGCCAGAATTATCAAGTTTGACTTTTCAATTTCCATTGTAAAATGAGGCCAGTGAAATTCTCTAGAATATTCTGATATTCATATTTACAGATCCAGGTTTCCGTCGGTCATAGAATCTAGAGTTTGAGTTCCCAGGCTAAGAAAGTAAATTCTGTAACAGATGCTTGAATGCTTGGAACTACAGAAAAGGAATCATGAAGAATTCAAGGTTTTAGAAAAAACAAAACTTTCTTTGGGTCGGTTATCATTTGAAGCTTCCCTGTAATCTTTGAAAATATCATTCCGGTCGGGTCTGTCTTCTGAATTTTTTTTTTTGGTAGTATTAGTCATTGTCACCCCCATTGGCATTCTCGTTTGTCATTGAATTTTGATTATAAGGTGTTATAAGTCTAGAAGAATTCTGAATAGCAAAAACTGGGAAACCTGACCTGTTCGGCTCAATCCCTGTCTGTTTGTCATTGTTGACCTGATTTTTATGGGATATTTAAGACCATATAATACAGATTGTCTTATCTTAGGTTTAGGATTTATCATTTTCAAACAATACATTTTGGAAGTATTGTTGTTTGCATATGTTTTGTGTTTACTCCCTGTTTGCAGAAGCGCGAGAGGGAATTTGAAGAGTACATGCATGAAAAAATGGTACAGGCTAAGGCTGACTTCAGAGAGCTACTGAAAGAAACCAAGCTTATCACATACAAGTAAGTATCAATATTATGGATAGTCCGTTGGGATGGATAATCCATTGGGATGGATAATCCATTGGGATGGATAGTCCATGGGATGGATAGTCCATTGGGAGAGCAGATTTTATTAATCCTCGACTAGTTCTGGCTGAAGGGTATTGTTGTCATCAGTATGTTCATCTGTATTTATGTATGTGGACATACGTTGCAAAATTAATAATGACATCATTTGTCAGTTAAACCGCGAGCAGTCAAATAGGAAAAAGGAGCGGTATATAAATCATGGATGTGGCAGCAGTATTTTTCTTTTTGCAAAAATATGAATAAATCGAGTGGCAAGGAAATTGTCCATGCAGCTGAACCTGAGAAACAAGACATTAACTTTACATAGCCTAACAGAAGCTCACTCATGACAGAACAAGTCATCTGTAGTGACATTGAATTGCATAACTTGCATAATCATGGTAATTTATGTAGACAACTGGTTCATTTATTCTCTCATCTGACCGATAGGTCACTAAGTACATGTAATGTTAAGTGAAGCTGGTCAAGATACACTCTAGCTGCTGGCACAGAATGTAGTGAACCTATAACAACCTTTAGTTAGTTCCCTGTATTGAATATTTATTACACCTTTTTTCCAGATCCAGAAAATTGATTGATGAAACGGATTCACATTTCAAGGACATAGAGAAAATATTACAGGTATGTAATCAATTAATCTTTCATAAACATGGTATACACCCGGAAGTTTAGTAAGATGTTAAGTCGTCTGGATTATCTTTTACCAATATGCACTTTCAATTCCCACCAGTTCCTAAATCATTTGAGGCTTGTGGTAAACACAGTATTCAACTGCTGGGAGAATAGCAAAAGGAAATATTATTTATTTCTGATTTGAACGTTCAATAATCTTAATCATAGTATGTGAAGTGTGGACAGATTCACCTTTTTGAATTTATTTTATTCCTTTATGAAACTACTTATATGCATGTCATAGTCATGCTTCATATACAGATACTTTGACGTTTTGGTTGGAATGCTTACAATGCCACAAATATTGAACTCGATTTTTCAGAACGACAAGCGCTACTTGACTTTGGACAGTGTTCAGGATGAACGAAAGAAGATGTTGATGGCGTATATTGACGACTTGGATCGCAAAGGTGTCCCTCCTCCCCCCACAGCCTCTGAACCCTCGCGTAGAAGCACCAAATAAGGCCAGCTGGAATCCTAGTCGTCAGCTGTTCAGTCTTGTGTTGTCAGTGGGGTAAAACAAGACTTCAAAAGACATGTTGTTTGCAAAAGGGGACAACTGACATGCCAATGCTCGGCAAGCAGGAGTTCTTCACATTTACATGTTTATGCTGTCTGTGCTTAAGTTTCTGCCAAGTGTATTCATACACAGTCTGCCATATTACACCATGAAATTACCACAATTCAGTTTTCGGCAGCATTTAACTTGAAAATTGGAACTCGCGATATTGTCTATTTTCTTGCACAGAACAGTTTTACTTGCGCTGCATTACACCAGTTTTACAAACATGTGAATTACAAGAAACGAGTGCTAAAATTGGTGGTTGTTCGGAGTCCGACAAAGTGCTCGATTGTGCACATGTATGTTTTAAACCAGTTACACTTGCTGTGTCAATTCACCAGTTGTTCATGACAAATTACTGTATTGACTGCCAACTGTAGTATATAGTTTTTAGTGATTTTAATGCCTTCATGGAATTCCACGGACTACCCCCCCTATTCCTGTCGATGTATGGTAGTTGACGACGCAACACTGGTACAAATTGTGCATATACTGTGTATGTTAATACCAGTGCCACATTCCAGATTCCACAGTCAGCGATTAACATGCCAACCAACAGTGTGAAGACTGTGAAGGAAATTTTTAAATATATTTGGGCCACATAAACTTTTCATCTCCCGTTCAATGTAATCACCGTATTGACATCGCGATGGATATGTAAATTTCAACTACATTGGAAGTATCAGTATGGTTCTTCAAAATTACAGCAATATGCATTATTCATCATTCATATTTCCACGTGTAATTATTATAATGAAGTTCATTGATGTATCAAATCAGACCATACGCTTGCTGGTATCAGTGTACAAAAGCTGGGGAAAGAGTGGGATATAATTTGGGCGATTCAAACAATGATGGAAAACTGTTGGCCCAACTAGCATTGTTATCTGTTTGTTTTAATCTTGAAAATAAAATAAATGATTTAAACTGGGACTGCAGCTTTGCTCTTTTTTTCTTTACCACTATGCCAATGTTGGTCGAAGAGATATTGTTGTCTATCCATCACTGGTGTTGCTGTCATATCTCTGGAAGAAACATAGCCAGGCTCTCCAAATTATTGCAGCTGTCGATGGGCGAAAATCTTGAAGATGACCAACAGTACCCCATCTGTCGGGTCACAGGAGTGGCCCCAGAAAAAGTTCACATTCAATACATGTGTACTAGAAAGTTTGATACTAAACATCAAAATGTACTATCAGAATGCACCTGAACGCAGCATTAGCATATGTCTAATAAAGTTATGAAAAATGAGACCTAAACCCACCATTTTTATCCCTCGGCCCATAGGGCTGTGGGGTGTTGTCGTTGCCATGTCCGTCCGTCCGTCCGTCAACATGTTCTTGTCCGCTGAATATCTGCAGATCTATGAAGTCGGGCCTGACCAAACTTTGGTGAGAGCTTCCTGAATGTTGACTGATGAAATGATTAGATATTCAGATGGTTATGATGATTTCATGATTTTTAAAAAAAAAATTATTATTTATTGATGGCTCAGCTTTTGCACTGTTATCTATGCCCATCAACATGTTCTTGTCCACTGAATATCTGCAGATCTATGAAGTCGGGCCTGACAAAACTTTGGTGAGAGCTTCCTGAATGTTGACTGATGAGATGATTAGATTTTCAGATGGCTATATGATTTCATGATTTTTATACACCCGCCAAAAGGCGGACGTATTATGTGATGGCGGTTTCCGTCCGTCGTGTCCAGTCTATATCTGGGACAGTTTTCTATCTACAGTTCTAATTTTTGGTGAGTGGATACCCTATGGGGAGACGATGTGTCGCGTACCAAAATGAAGGTCAAGGTCAGAGGTCAAAGGTCACTGGCCTAAAAAACAGGAAATCACTGAAGTGTTCGTGTCCGGTTTATATCTGAACGTTTTCTATCCACAGTTGCAATTTTTTTGTGAGTGGATACCCTAGGTGGAGACGATGTGTCGCGTACCAAAATTCAGGTCGTGGTCGGAGGTCAAAGGTCACTGTTGCCTAAAATCAGGAAATCATTGATCGTTGACAGTTTTCTATCTACAGTTCTAATTTTTGGTGAGTGCCCTAGGGGGGAACGATATGTTGCATACCAAATGTAGGTCGAGGTCAGAGGTCAAAGGTCAGTGTGATCGAAAAATCAGGAAATCATTAAAAATTTCTAATTTTTTGTGAGTGGATTCAATAGAGGGAAATGAAGTGTCGCACACCAAAATATAGGTCAAGGTCAAAGGTCACTGTGTCCCCAAAATCAGGAAATTATTAAAAATAAATTTTTTTTATATCAGTAGATACATTAGGGGGACACGATGTGTCACAAATTAAAATGTAGGTCAAGGTCAAAGGTCAAGGTCACTGTGACCCCAAAATCGTGAAATTGTTAAAAATCATAAAATCGTGATTTTTTTAGTCCGTTGAGAAATTACGGGGAGTCGTTTTGTCATGTACCAACATTTAGATCCAGGTCAATAGTCAAGGTCACTGTGACCCCAGAATCAAGGTCAAAGGTCAGTGTGACCTAAAAATCAGGAAATCATCAAAAGATTACTATTTTTTTGTGAGTGGATTCAATAGGGGAAATGAATGTCGCACACCAAAAATTAGGTCAAGGTCAAAGGTCAAGGTCACTGACCCCAAAATCGTGAAATTGTTAAAAATCATGATTTTTGTGTCCATTGAGAAATTACGGGGAGACGGTTTGTCATGTACCAAAATTTAGGTCAAGGTCAATAGTCAAGGTCACTAGGACTGCGGAATCAAGAAATCTTTTTGTGCCAGTAAATACATCAGGGGGACATGTGTCATGTACCAAAATGTAGGTCAAGGCTGAGCATCCGGTTACTGTGACCCCCAAAATCATGAAATTCATAAAAATTTTTTTTTTTAGGTGTCTACTGATACATTGACGGAAGACGATGTGTTGTGTACCAAAATTTAGGTCAAGGTCAAAGGTCAAGGTCACTGTGACCCCAAAATCAGGAAATCATTCAAAGTAACTTTTTTTCTGCCAGTTTATACATTAGAGGGACATGTGTTGCATATCAAAATGTGGGTCCAAGGTCAAGGTCACTGTGACCCCAAAATCAAGAAATCATTAAAAGTCACATTTTCATATGCCTGTCAAGACGAGGTCGTGTAATGCGATGTTGGGATCTGTCTATTCATCCAATAACATTTGTTGTCCATGCAATATGTCTAGTTTCAAGGTATGAATTGTTACCAAATTTTGAGTATACCTTACTCGCATGGCAAAGAGGAGCCATACATTTTGAGATCAATTTGTCAAAGGTCAAGGTCACAGTCTTCCCAAAACTGAATCAGTTTTAGCTGACTATATGTGTTAGGTTGGAATATTCAGAGTTCTCTCCCCTACATGTATATGGCAGTTATCCTGTGGAGTTTTCTCCCATGTTTGAAACAGCTGCATTTAGTTAAACTGTTGTGAAATAAAAACCATAAATTTACTAATTTATGAGTTTCATACCTGTTTATTAACTCAAGAACAAAGGTTTACTTCATCACTTCCTTCTTCTTTCATGAAAAATTATCTCTACTGAAAGGAAACTACTATTTTCTTGTGATTGACTATTGTCGATTTCAGTGTGGGATATGTGAGCTCTCGGCTCTTGCTTCAAGGTCAACAAGGCCAACTAGTTAACAAGAGTTGAGCTCATTTTAGTTTATCATTCAATAGAAGATGTGATATATGTTACATTCTCAGGCACAAAATTGTAGACCTTTCTCTGGACTGCTAGTTATCAATTGCAATCAAGGCTATTAAACAACCTTGAAATTTGGACCAATGTAATTCCAGATATACGGGCGTATATTGAAGCCCCTTGGGCTCTTGTTGTTTATGGTGAATGGCCAGGCACACTTGACATGTATTTTATGGAACACATTATCATGTCAGATTGATCAGACTGGCGTGAACAGTGACTCGGTCTATTTACGAAACATTTCTAATTTGACCGTGGTATTCCTGGTTGTTAGCCCTGATATCTATGGGCATTCAGGTCAGGTTAAATTGATTTAGATTTGCAATTCAATTTGTGATTGTCCAGAAAAATATGCCCCTGATTTCTCCAGTCATGATCAGATCACATTGAGTGACATCCCTGGTGTAAAAAGAAACGGGACCCTACCTGTGGTGTTCCCGGGTGTAAAAAGGAACTGGACCCTACCCGTGAGATGCCCGGGTGTAAAAGGAATATGACCCTACCCATGGGCTTCACGGGTGTAAATAGGAATAGGACCCTACCTGTGGGGTTTCCAGGTGTAAAAATGAACAGGACTCCACCCTTGAGGTCCCCGGGTGTAAAAAAAAGGAATAGAACCCTACCTGTGGGGTTCGCTGGTGTAAAAGGAACAGAACCCTGTGAGATTCCCGGGTGTAAAAGGAATAGGACCCTACCCATGGGGTTTCCAGGTGGAAATAGGAATATGACTGTACCCCTGCCTGGGCTCCTTTTGTAAAAAGTAATAGGACACTACCCGTGGGATTCTCGGGTGTAAAAAGGAATAGGACCCTACCTGTGGGATTCCATATAATACCCTACCCATGGGGTGCTCGGGTAAGGACCCTACCAGTGGAATTCCATGTAATACCCTACCCATGGGGTTTCCGGGTGTAAATAGGAATAGGACCCTACCTGTGGGGTTTCCAGGTGTAAAAAGGAACAGGACTCCGCTCTTGAGGTCCCCGGGTGTAAAAAAAAGGAATAGAACCCTTATTGTGGGGTTCGTGGGTGAAAAAAGAACAGGACCCTGTGAGATTCCCGGGTATAAAAGGAATAGGACCCTACCCATGGGGTTTCCAAATGAAAATAGGAAACAGGACTGTACCCCTGGAATCCTTGATCTAAAAAGGAATAGGACACTGGTTTGGTTTGGTTTGATTGGGCACTCCCATCGTATTACAATGGGCACAGGTCATACAGAGTATGCCGTGCAACCTGTTCCCCCACACCGCCCTACACATGCTCCCTCCTACCAATGACGCATAGCCATCGGTAATTCCCCATTATATACACTACCCGTGGGATTCTCAGGTGTGAAAAAGGAATAGGACCAGACCTGTAATACCCTACCCATGGGGTTCCTGGGTGTAAAAAGGAATGTCCCTACCTGTGGGATTCTCGGGTGTGAAAAGTAATAGTAACAGTTTATGATCATTGTCTGGAACAATTATTGCCCTTGATGGTTTCTGCAGCCATGAACAGATCCGATTGAGCAGATTTAATTCCCCATTTCTCACTTGAATTCTTAGACAGAAGAATTGTTCCGGTATGTTACACCAATGGGTAATTTGATGGTAATTTAGCAATTTGGCAACGTCAACTCTAAATAGTCCAGTTATCATTGATTAAAAGTATTCTCCATACTGTAGCCATGGGAAGGACGGGAAAATAAGAACCACATATTGAAACTGGGAATCGCACATCGATTCCAGCCTCATTGCACTGGGGCTATATTCTTTTGTCCAAGAATTAAAATGGGAATGACAGATTGAATTGAATGGAGGCAGTTCACTAAAAGTACATGTATGTGATTGCCTGGAATATTATAACCTTGATCTTTGAGGCATTATCAGATAATGAGATTATATCGAGTTGATTGACTTGGATTGAATGGAGGCAACAAGAAGTTGACAAAATGATCATTAATAATCCATTATTTCTTCGTTATTTCAAAGATTTTAGAGGATGATCAGAGGAGATGGTACGATAAGGCGGCAATCTATTGCCCAAACCTACACCTGCTTTGATTTATCCCTTAATTCCGCCAGGAATATACCATACAAACGTTAAACGGAAGTTTAAAACAAAAGTAATCTCCCCCTGGGGAGTTACCTCCCCTGGGATGTTACCTCCCCTGGGAGTTATCTCCCTTTGGGGAGCTCTCTCAGCTCAGCCAGGATATATAAGGCCAGCTCCCAGTATACACTTCCTCTTTTCTCGTTTGTAACCTCCAGTGGTTACATCAGGGAGTTCCATACAGCTAGTTGTTGTTGTTAAATTTGTACTCTATTTACGGAAAAGTTTTTTCTTGAATATTATGTCTGAGTATTCTATCCCAATTGTCTTGCCGTTCGTGTGGGCGAGTTTCGACACGCTTAGACGCCCACACACGTTTCGCGTGTAAAGATAAATTATGCTATCGAAATAACACATGTGTGAATTTTTGGGATTCATGTACTTGGAAAAATATATGCTTAAGCACATAGGTCTTTCCTACTGCAGGCTACTGAAAACCTCGATCTATCGGAGGTCGATAGACGCGTTTTTGAAATTGCCTTAGTGAAAGACATCAAAATTATAGATGTCATTTGGTCTTTCTCCGGCTGATTCTTACAATAGGAATAAAAATCGTTCTGTATCTACCTTTACGATTTAAATCTTCCTCTGCTAGTTTGTCTAAAAAGAAAACTGCCTCTCATTCTATGGAAGGGCGTGCGAACTCGACTGTAATTGTTCGGTTTACGGATTTACAACCTCCACTTTCGGCGTATGTTGACACGTCGCGTCGTCGTTTCTGTGTTTCTGATCGTCGCTCTTGTTTCATCGCAACGCCGTTCTCGTTCTCGTTCCAGACAGTTCATTCAGGAGGTTATTTTTATTATGTTTGAACTGTACGAAATTGAACAAAGATTTTTCTTCACGGAATAAAAATGCTTCAACGTATTATAACTTCGGAGAATTACAAGTTCTGCAGGGAATTTTGCAGACCGTCATTTTTCGTTGTGTTGTTGTTGTTCTTGTGTTCCGGGTTTCCCGCAGTTTTTGGTAGTTTTTCTTCTATGCATTCAGTTCATTGCTCCTACCAAAATTTAGTCTCTTGTTATATCAAATGTTACTCTGTTTATTTGATATCATGTGATCAAGAGAGAACTTGCAGAGTTTTTTCTCTGTCTTTGATTTTACGTGTGTTGTTGTTGTTGCGTTTGTCTTCGTCATCACAAGTCAAAGCTATACACTACGGCTCTTTGTTACATTTTAATGAGCTACATTATTACTCTCTTTGTGTAATCAAGGGTGTATTGAACAACAAAAGAGATCACGAGTTCTTTATTAAGAAAAATGTGCTATTCTTTGGAATACATTTTTCTGCTAGTAAATATTGCATTGTGATATTTTTATGTTTTCACAACCAAATTTTCCCATCGGTATATTGAATTAGACGTACAATTCAAATTGGGTTGAGCTTTAATTTTATTTTCTTCTTTCTGAGAAATTATTATTATTAGCTTGAGTGAGTTTATTTTTCCGAGAAATCTTTAGAATTGATCTTTACCCTGTCTGTGTCAGGATCAACCTGAAGTTTCTCAATCATCTGCTTGGGACAGCATAAGTTTGTTCCATCGGGCGGTCTTCTTGTTCTTCGTAAGTTACTTGCGTCCGAGTATGTTTACCGGTTACAGCCTTGTAAGAAGAATCACAGACTGCTCTTTAGCAATGTTTTTCTCCTCGATAGCCTCGTCCAAACATCTTTTGGTCTACAGCATTTGTATAAAAATTGATCTTAATTTTTATTCCGGATGATAATTTCATCTATTCCATTTGAGGACTTGTATGCAGTTTGGTCCTCTAATTAGGGGGCGGTTCTAGATTGAACATTGTTTTGGTTTGGTCAATTCAATTTTATGAAGTTTATGACCTTATAGTTCATCTACCGGCGAGAGACATCTAAATGTATTTCCTGTCTTCGGGGAATTTTATGGAAGATCTTCCTAGTTTACGTTGGAAGTTTCTTTGTGTT
Source organism: Hanleya hanleyi (assembly GCA_036873755.1). NCBI lineage: Eukaryota > Metazoa > Mollusca > Polyplacophora > Lepidopleurida > Hanleyidae > Hanleya > Hanleya hanleyi. The sequence goes on from JAVTVY010015419.1 coordinate 44,664, forward strand.
GATTGTCGGGGATGTTACTACCAAGCTGAGTAACGCTCTCGATTAACGCTGGGGACAAGGAATGTGTTCATTCTCCTAGATGCGTTTCAAATCTCATTACAAGTCTCGCATACTACGGCTGTTTTGTTTCGGACTCCACTGTGATTTTTCCAGTTTCAGCTTTAAAGTTTTTCAGATTCATCTTCAGTTGTTTTTCCATAACGTCGTTCTTGTTCTCTTCAACGTCGTTTCTCGTACATTTTTAAGGTTTTACCCTGCTCCTTTGTGAGCGTATATGTACAATAAATTGAACTGATTTGTTACAATTTGGGAAAATCACTTCGCCGAAGCAACGCCTTTCGCGTTTCGCATTACGTCGCGACGTTCCATTACGCCGCCACGTGGTCCTCTTACTCCTGTACGTCTTTCTCATACATCTGTTAGACGTTCCCGTACGTCGTTCACCACGTCGTTCTTTTATACCCCCTTATCAGGGTCGTCAAGTTCGACAGTTCCGGTCTCCATTTCTAGATCTTTTTCTTGATTGTCATAGAGACTTCGACGTTTGTTTGCCTGCACGTCTCTCGATTTCGGTGTTTTTCTAAGAAAGACGTTTCGGTTGATGCGCTTTCTTTATCGCTGGGTTGACCCCCATCGCTTTAAAGGCGAGATGCATATCTTCTTTTACCCATTCATCCTCGTTTTTCCTACGATTCACCATCGTCGGTCGTCGGTTTGTGTGACAAGTCCTTCCGTTCGGAGTCGGCATCGCCTTTGTATCACTTTTATAGTCTGGGCGTTTTTCTCCATTTTGGGGCTTTCACATCGAGGTTTACTTGCGGTGGTGCCCCTAGTGGTTCGATCACAGGGAGTTCACTTTTCAACTCTGTTATTCAGACGCGAGGAAAAGTAACAGTCCCATTCTTCATTCTAATTGAAGGAAAGCCATATGGTGACGGAGTGTGACACCTTGTAGCTGGTGCCGTCAAGATTTTTGGTCACATATAGACCAGTTTTTGTTGCACTTCCGGTAGTCGAATTATGGGGGGGATTACCGTGGGTTCGTCGTTACTTTGGGGACAGGTTTTCGACTCTCTCCATCAAGTGCTTCGCCCCGTATAGACCGTTGGACCAGTTTTAGACGTGGGCATTATAGTTGTTTTGTCGTCAACTGGTAGCTCTTGTCATTTCTACGCAGGACCTTAATCATTACGGTCGTATCCTGGTTTGGTCACTGCAGTTACTTCTGTCTTATTACAGACGTCATCCCTCAATCCATTAGTGCTGGTATTGACGTCTCTATTTCCACCTCTGTTTTTGGTGGCAGTCCCGCCACATCGTCATGTGGGGTGTTCATTTCCGGCTAATAGGTTGCCAGACTTCACATCAATTTAAAAAAAAAAAAAAAAATCTACCAATCGGTCTTCCACATCGCAGCTCTATCAAGTGAAATGGACCTATTTCGTCTCTTGATGCCGTGAACGTGATGCCGATCCCGACTCTGCCTCTATTTCCTTAGTAGCTGACTTCCTCCTTCACCTTCATCGTGATAAGAAGTTTCAAATCAGCACCATTGAGGGGTATCGATCTACTTTGGCTTGGGTTTTACGTCTTTCTGCCGGCATCGACATTAGTCTAAATGACAATATCGCTGCGCTCATTCGGGCCTTCGCGTTACGGTCTCGCCGTACTCGCCAGCTGTTACCGAAATGGGATATTGGTGTGGTTCTGTGTGCTCTGATTCGTCCGCCCTTTGAACCCTTACAGTCCGCTTCTCTAAAAACTGTTGCCTACAAGACTGTTTTTCTGGCGGTTTTTGCTTTGGCGTCTAGAGTGTCTCAACTTCATGCTCTTGAGAGATCATCTATTACCTGGACGGCGGATTGGTCTCGCATCCCCTTTCGACCCATTCCTGTGTTCATCGCCAAAAATGAGTGTTCGCCTAGGTCCGTGTGCTCAACGTTTGTACTCCATCCCTGCGTTATCAGACTTCGTGCATGACTTTGAAGACGACCTTTCTGTTATACCCTGTTCGAGCCATACGCCACTAGGAGTATGAGCTGGCCGAATGGGTAGAGTCGCGTGAAGAGTTATCGTTTCTATCTCACTCGTACCGATCCCGGTCGGGGCTCTCGTCGTCTATTATTATTGTCCCTTCGGCCGTATGCAGTGCGTGACATTACTAAGAATACCATTGCTTCGTGGTTGGGAACATAAAGTGGTCATATCGTTTGGCCATTTACGCTCCCCCACTACTATCTACTGCTTCTTCTCAGAAATTCGTGCCATCGCTACGTCATGGCCTTTATGGAAGAACTTGTCCCTCCATGACTTTGTCTAGTCCCGTGCTCGGACGACAAACTTCACGTTCATCAATTTCTATCTGAGAGATATGTCAGTGCAATCAGATAGAGTGACCACGCTTGGGCCGCTGGTGGCTGCCCAGCACGTGGTCAAGTAGCTTTTCAAAAAAGAGGGGGGGGGGGGCATTTTTCATCATCGCAGCAAGTCAGCCAGCTTGCTGTATCATCTCATCTCATCTCTCAGTCATATTATATGTCCACATACTACATGATCGCCTAAGAAAGGAGTAATAGGTCAGCTTGCCAGCCATCGACTCTCAAGTCATCAATCAAGGCCTGACACAATGGAGAGTTTAATCTTTGCCTTTACTGCAGATTTGCTTGTGTCATTTCAGGTTGAAGCTATGACCTTATTCTAGATCATCTCAGCTGAGTCACCTGCGGTCAACTCACAAGTTCAACGTAGAGGGTTGACGAGGACGTAGAGTAGACTCGGTACAACCGCTGTCAACTCACAACAGCCCAGTGTCAGCGACAGGGGACTAAAGTACAGAGAGTTGACTAAAGTCGGTTTGTGGACTGAGAGTGGTTATAAGTCACCATGTATGCTACGAAGGCGCTCTAATGCACTTCCGATTCGTACATCGCTTACTTTAGCATACCTTATAGTTGCCTCAGTGCCTGGGTCCCTGCGGGTTGGTAAGATTTGTGCACCACATCCACGATCACAGAGTTGAAGACATTGAAAAGATAAGTAACTTCTATTACTACTCCATAATTATCCACTGCATCCCGAGCAGGGTTCTTTTTGTTGAGTTTTATTGTCATATCTGTGATCATTTAAGCCATGTATGCTACGAAGGCGCTCTAATGCCCTTCCGATTCGTACAATCGTTTACTTTAGCATACCTTATAGTTGCCTCAGTGCCTGGGTCCCTGCGGGTTGGTAAGATTTGTGCACCACATCCACGATCACAGAGTTGAAGACATTCAAAAGATAAGTAACTTCTATTACTACTCCATAATTACCCACTGCATCCTGAGCAGGGTTCTTTTTGTTGAGAATTATTGTCATATCTGTGATCATTTAAGGTCACCTAAGACAAGTAATAGGTCAGTTGGCCAACCACCATCTCTCAAGTTATCGATTATGGCCTGACACAATTGTGACTTTTAATCTTTGCTTTTACTGCAGATTTGCTTGTGTCTTTTCAGGTTAAAGCTATGACGTCTTCTTCTAGATCATCTCAGCTGAGTCATCTGCGTCCATCCTAGGGTGTCTAGTGTCAGCGACATGCACTTAAGTACAGAGGATTAATGAAGACGTAGAGTAGACTCAGGGCAAACGCTGTCAACTCAAAAGTGACAGACAGTTGACGTAAGTCGGATTGTGGACTGAGGGTGGAGTATGTTGGTGACTTTGTATGCTACGCAGGCGATCTTATACACTGCCGATTCATACATTTCTTGCCTGCGCATACCTCACTGATGCTCCTTTGCCTGGGTCACTGCGTTGTTGGTAATATTGTGCTCCACACCCACCATTAGAGAGTGGACATCGGTGGTATGTCTCGTCGGCGCTCTAATGCCCGTCCGTATTCATACTCGGCTTACCTGCGAACACTCACAGCTGCGTCTATGCCAGAGTCCCTTCGTTGTCGGTAAGGTGGTGCTCCACGCCCAAGATCACAGCTACATGGACAAAGACATCCAAAAGATAAGTAACTACTTTCTTGTCTCCATGACTACCCATTGCGTTGCATACCAGGGTTTTCTTGTTGAGTAGTATTGTGTCTTGTTCGTGATCTTCTCAGCGGATATCCAGCTTGCCATTGAACAACTACAACAAGGCCGAGGTTCTCACCTCCATATGTTGGTAGTGAGGCATAAATCAAAGCAGGTGTAGGTTTGGGCAATAAATATTAAACATTTATAAACAATGTTACTATTTATAACCAAACCAAACCTGCTTTGATGTAATGGCCCTCCCATCCTTCCCCTCACTCCGCGGCCTTGTAACCCACAGGTCTCGGTTTATAACGATGAGAAAAGAGGAAGTGTATACTGGGAGCTGGCCTTGTATATCCTGGCTGAGCTGAGAGAGCTCCCCAAAGGGAGATAACTCCCAGGGGAGGTAACTCCCCAGGGGGAGATTACTTTTGTTTTAAACTTCCGTTTAACGTTTGTATGGTATATTCCTGGCGGAATTAAGGCATAAATCAAAGCAGGTTTGGTTTGGTTATAAATAGTAACATTGTTTATAAATGTTTAATTTTTGGCCTATACATGGTGCAGTTGAAATCAACGAAAATGTCCTCAAAATAATTGTTTTTTAATGTAATGGCAAGAGAAAATATATGTACACAATATGTGAAAGTTCCAGCTCGATTGCTTTATGATTATAGTTATGACATGAAAATGAAAAACGCAGCATGTGCTATTTCATGAAAAAGGGTCTTAATCGAATCATTTGAACACCCATTTAGACACAAAGGACCTTTTGCAGCAGTGGAGATATAATGCCAAGTGCAGGGCTTCGTGTTTAGAATTAGTGCGCGAGCTAAAAATAGCTCGCGTCAAAATATTTAGGAGAGGGTATTTAAAAGTCAGGTGAGTGATTGCAATATAATACAATATAAAATGTGACAGTTTACGTGAGCTAAAAATCACTCTCGTGACATGAATTTACGCGGGTGTTTGCGTGCAGGTGAGCTATCACTCGCGCTAAACACGAAGCCCTGAAGTGCACATCATCAGGTTACATGGAATTTTGGTCCAAGGGGTTCTTTATGTCTAAATGTATGTGTGTTTAAATGACTCGATTTAGACCCCCTTTTTCACGAAATAGCAAATGCTGCATATTTCATTTTCATGTTAAATAACTATAATCATAAAGCAATCGAGCTTATTGTGTACATATATTTTCTCTTGCCGTTACATTATAAAACAATTATTTACATAATAAAACAATTATTTTCAGGACATTTTATTTTTTTCGATTTCAGTTCACCATGTATAGGTCAAAATGCTGCATTATCATACCATCTCCTTTATCAGAACCACCAATTGAATTTTTCCCCCAAAATTGGGGGTGATTGAATTTTTATAGGGGGATTACATTATTAGAGGGGTTACTGTAGATCATTGTTATACGCCCTCCCAAAAGGCGGACGTATTATGTGATGGCGGTTTCCGTCCGTCTGTCCATTTGTCCGGTTCTCGTGTCTGGTCTATATCTGGGACAGTTTCCTATCCACAGCTCCAATTTTTGGTGAGTGGATACCCTACGGGGAGACGATATGTCGCGTACCAAAATGAAGGTCGAGGTCACAGGTCAAAGGTCACTGGTCACTGGCCTAAAAAAGAGGAAATCACTGAAGTGTTCGTGTCCGGTCTATATCTGTGAACGTTTTCTATCCACAGTTGCAATTTTTTGTGAGTGGATACGCCAGGTGGAGACGATGTGTCGCGTACCAAAATTGAGGTCGAGGTCAGAGGTCAAAGGTCACTGTTGCCAAAAATCAGGAAATCATTGATCGTTGACAGTTTTCTATCTACAGTTCTAATTTTGGGTGAGTGGATGCCCTAGGGGGGGAACGATGTGTTGCATATTAAATGTAGGTCGAGGTCGGAGGTCAAAGGTCAGTGTGATCAAAAAATCAGGAAATCGTTAAAAATTTCAAATTTTTTGTCAGTGGATTCAATAGGCGGAAATGAAGTGATGCATACCAAAAATTAGGTCAAGGTCAAAGGTCACTGACCCCAAAATTAGGAAATTATTAAAAATAACATTTTTTGTGTCCGTAGATACATTAGGGGGACACAATGTGTCACATACCAAAATGTAGGTCAAGGTCAAAGGTCAAGGTCACTGTGACCCCAAAATCGTGAAATTGTTAAAAATCATGATTTTTTTGTGTCCATTGAGAAATTGAGGGGAGACGGTTTGTCATGTACCAAAATTTAGGCCAAGGTCAAAGGTCAAGGTCACTGTGACCCCAAAATCAGGAAATCATTAAAAATCATGATTTTTTGTGTGCATTGATATATTGAGGGAAGACGATGTGTTGTGTACCAAAATTGAGGTCAAAGGTCAAGGTCACTGTGACCCCAAAATCAAGAAATCATTATAAGTCACATTTTCATATGCCTGTCGAAGACGAGGTCGTGTAATGCGATGTTGCGTTCTGTCCATTCATCCATTAACATTTGTTGTCCATGCTCTAGTTTCAAGGTATGGATTGGTATCAAACTTTGAATATACCTTACTCCCATAGCAAAGTGGAGCCATACGTATGAGATCAATTTGTCAAAGGTCTTGGTCGCAGTCCCCCAAAACTGAATCAAGCTTAGCTGACTAAATGTGTTGGAATATTGTTGGAATATTCGAAGTTCTTTCCCCTGCATTTATATGGTATTGTCCTGTGGAGTTGTCTCCCATGTTTGAAACGCTTCATTTAGTTAAACTGTTGTGAAATAAAAACCATACATTTACTAATTTAACGGGGAGAGGAGTCCTTTATGAACTTCACACCTGTTTATTAACTCAAGAACAAAGGTTTACTTCATCACTTTCTTCTTCCTTCATCAAAAATTCTCTCGTCTGAAAGGAATCCATTTGCAAGAAAACTACTATTTTCTTGTGTTTGACTATTGTCGATTTCAGTGTGGGATATGTGAGCTCTCAGCTCTTGCTTCAAGGTCAATTAGTTATCAAGACTTAAGCTCATTTTAGTTTATCATTCAATATAAGATGTGATATATGTTACATTCTCATAATTGCTAGATCAATTGGAATCAAGGCTATTAAACAACCTTGAAATTTGAACCAATGTAATTCCAGATATACGGGCGTATATTGAAGCCCATTGGGCTCTTGTTAATTTTTATATGCCCGCCAAAAGGCGGACGTATTATGTGATGGCGGTTTCCGTCCGTCTGTCCGTCCGCCGTGTCCGGTCTATATCTGGGACAGTTTTCTGTCTACAGTTCTAATTTTTGGTGAGTGGATACCCTATGGGGAGACGATGTGTCGCGTACCAAAATGAAGGTCGAGGTCAGAGGTCAAAGGTCACTGGCCTAAAAAAAAACAGGAAATCACTGAAGTGTTCGTGTCCGGTCTACATCTGTGAACGTTTTCTATCCACAGTTGCAAATTTTTGTGAGTGGATACGCTAGGTGAAGACGATGTGTCGCGTACCAAAATTAAGGTCGAGGTCAGAGGTCAAAGGTCACTGTTGCCTAAAATCAGGAAATCATTGATCGTTGACAGTTTTCTATCTACAGTTCTAATTTTTGGCGAGTGGATGCCCTAGGGGGAACGATGTGTTGCATACCAAATGTAGGTCGAGGTCAGAGGTCAAAGGTCAGTGTGACTGAAAAAGCAGGAAATCATTAAAAATTTCTAATTTTTTGTGAGTGGATTCGATAGGAGGAAATGAAGTGTCGCATACCAAAAAATAGGTCAAGGTCAAAGGTCAGTGTGACCCCAAAATCAGGAAATTATTAAAAATAACATTTTTTGGTGCCAGTAGATACATTAGGGGGACACAATGTGTCACCTACCAAAATGTAGGTCAAGGTCAAAGGTCAAGGTCACTGTGACCCCAAAATTGTGAAATTGTTAAAAATCATGATTTTTTGAGTCCATTGAGAAATTACGGGGATTCGTTTCGTCATGTACCGAAATTTAGATCCAGGTCCATAGTCAAGGTCGCTGTGACCCCAGAATCAAGGTCAAAGGTCAGTGTGACCTAAAAATCAGGAAATCAATAAAAATTACTAATTTTTTATGAGTGGATTCAATAGGGGGAAATGAAGTGTCGCATACCAAAAAAAAATAGGTCAAGGTCAAAGGTCACTGACCCCAAAATCAGGAAATTATTACAAATAACATTTGTTGTGTCAGTAGATACATTAGGGGGACACGATGTGTCACATACCAAAATGTGGGTCAAGGTCACTCTGACCCCAAAATTGTGAAATTGTTAAAAATCATGATTTTTGTGTCCATTGAGAAATTATGGGGAGACGGTTTATCATGTACCAAAATTTAGGTCAAGGTCACTGTGACTTCAGAATCAAGAAATCTTTGAAAAATATTTTTTTTTTGTGTCCGTGGATACATTAGGGGGACATGTAGGTCAAGGCCGAACGTCAAGGTCACTGTGACCCCCAAAATCATGAGATTTATAAAAATCATGATTTTTTTTGTGTCCATTGATACATTGAGGGAAGACGATGTGTCCTGTACCAAAATTTAGGTCAAGGTCAAAGGTCAATGTCACTGTGATCCCAAAATCAGGAATTCATTACAAGTCACATATTTTTTACACAGTGAAACTGACCTTACTGACATATGCGTTCGTGTGCAAACACGGATTAACAAGTGAAGAAATTAAAACAATAGCACAGTTCATTTCCCGCCTAATCACCCACGCCAGCACTCAATCACAATAGATCTCCACTTCTTTACTTAGCTAGCTACTGTAAAGATCGTGTGTAAAGCTCCAGCGTATTACGGAAGGATTTTACGTTTACAACGAGTGATAACATCATCTACAAGTCTACAAAGCAACGAAAAGATCAAGTTGGGAAGTATTCTTGTGTATATCTGTCGATAAAATAATGGCCTCTATGTTCTGTTCCGTCTGTGGGAAGTCTAAATCAACGACCGACTTACATTCTGTTTGTCTTGCGTGTCGAGGCAATATTGCTTGTGATTGTACCCATAGATGTCAGGAGTGTCAACAATGGCCCGATGATTTATTTCAAGATTTAATGACCGGGTCTCGTGCGGGTTCCCTTCCCCCTGGTTTAATGTCGGAGACTAATATCATGACTCCGCCCTCCCATTTTATTGAAAATGGGACGGCGAAGAAGCCTGCATCGATTGGCAGTCCTTGGATGGGCCCTTTACGTTCTTTATTAGATAAAGGTATTGCGCCAAGCACTAGTACTTTTGTTTCTGATCTGTCCACAGGTAAAAGGAAGAAACAGGTAAAAGTAATGGGGTCCGTCCTAGATGAAGGTACGGGAGAGTCAGCCGAGGTCACAGTGGAACTAGATCTTCCCGAAAGTGTGTCCCCCATGGAAATCGAGACGAACGAGATGAGGACCACTTTGACTCCGGGCATAAACACTGGTGACGTTGTAAGTACGCCCGTATGTGCTGTTGGGAATGATATCACTGGGGGGACTCCCGCTGGGAATACCCCGATATCTAATAATTCCCAGGTGTCGTTTGTTGGTCGTCAACCAATTTCGACACTCCCTGTTGCTCCAGGGGCAGCCTTAGGCATGGTAAGTGGTGCTGTAAATAACTATGGTGTAATACCAGGTATAGTTAATTTCAGCACAGCAGACAATACCTCTGGTGGATATAGAGACAATGTATCCATGGTCTTACCAGGAGTAAACTCCACGACCTTACGTAATACCCCAGTCACGGGAGTTATCACGCAAGGCCGGGTAGGATTAAATCCCTTGCAATTGAACACCTCTGGGTTGACAAACGCAGGGGATCGAGGTCATTGTTCTGCAGGAACAATGCCAGTTTCACACTTAATACCTCAGAGTGTTAATAGAAACAATACGGCATTGTTCCAGTCACAACAGGGTATGACTGAGAATGGTTCTGGGTCGGGTGTCATAAACCCATATAGGGCTCATTATCAACTTCCTGTCAGCCAATTCCGGTCGCCTGCGGGTTCCGGTATGGTTAACTCAGGGATTCCGGTTAGGACTTTTCGTCCTTCCGGTCCCACTATAAGGAGGCCTGTTGTGACAAACCCCGGTGGGTTGAGACTTCCGGTTCGTCCGGAAATGCAGTGGGCTAGGCCTATTGCATCCCCTTATAGGCGGGTCTCTAATAGTCCACAAATCAATACGGGAGTTCCGGTTATTGATGGTTCTCTGTCTGCTGTTATTCTGCAAAGAATGGAACAACAGGCAGCTGAACTAGATCAGTTCCGGCGACTCTTGACTTCCGCTTCCGGTACTGTTCAGGTTCCATCCCCGGTTCCGACACAGCTTCCGGTAGTATCGTCTGATCCGATTGATTTGTCTACTGACCCATCGATGAGACGTCAGGGGGTCGCGCAACGTCAATCCATTGAGGATAATGACAGTGATCATGATCCGGAGAGACGTTCATATTCAGAGGTACTAGAAGCTCTGTACGAGTTGTACCCTAATATGTCACGACCCCCACCGCCGACATCCTCTCGCCTACATACTATGGCAGAGGCTCCGTCGACAACTACCATGCAGACGTCGTCACTTCCTGCGTCAGATGCCATTCATGGTTTATGTTCCGTTCTTGATACGGTTTTAGCCCAGCCTAAAACAATGCAGGAACGTATTACAAGAACGGGAAAACGTGCACTCTTTAGACCGGCTTCCGCTTCGGCACCACTTCCGGTGGAGAAGCCCACGTCTAGAGCGTACGGAATTCATGATTCGGCATATGACTTTAAGGCCGCGGAACCGGAACCTGATCTTGCCGACATATGTAAAGGCAACAAGGTCCCTTCCAAGGTCTTGATCCCGCTAACTGATAAGCAGTCTTCTACTATGGAAGAAGCTGCGCGGCAGGGGGTAGCCATAGCCTCTCACATGGACTGGTTTCTAACGGCCATATCCACTGTGTTGAGCAGGTTGTCGCGTTCGCAGTTAGCAGCCAGTAGTAGTCCTGAGCTACAATTACTGGCGGATCTTCAGAACGTGGCTGCTAAAGCTAATGCTGATGCAATGGCTTTAGCCGCGTTCAATGCTGCGATGGTTGTTCATCTGAGACGACAAGCTTACTTGTCTTCCGTTGTCAACCATGCTCCTGATATAGTCATTCGTACTTTGAAGGAGCAATCGCCAGCATCTTCGCTGTTGTTTAATGGCATTATACCGTCTCTAAGGGATACGGTGGAGAAGGCTAAGCCTAATCCTCCGCCTAGAGCGGGTGGTATGGGGACAGGAAAACGTATTTCTACGGACACTTCCGGTCCACCAGCCAAGCAACCTAGGCCGACTACTTCCGCTTCCGGTCCAAAAGGGAAGTCTCAAGCGGCGGGTCGCATGCCACAACAGCAAGGCCAGACCAATCCCAACTATAAAGGTAAAGGGAAAGGTCGTGGCAAAAAGCAGCAGGGCCGGTGACGATTCGGGCCATGTCAATCTCATGACATGGCGGGACCACGAATTGCCTCAACTTCCGGTCCCGCCGAAATCCAGTCTCCCGGTCGGGGGACGACTTCAAGGATTTTGGCGGAATTGGCAAAAACTGGGGATGGATCCGTGGGTAATCCGTACTATTCGATACGGTTACCCCCTAGAATTTACTATAGATCCACCCCTTACTGCTGCTCCCAAGCCCTCCCGTATACCTATACGGAAGGCACACCTTCTGGTAACACAGGCATCTGTGGACAAACTTATCCAGAAGCATGCAGTAATAGAACTTCCGGTCCACGACCGGTCCCCCGGGTTCTATTCTCCGGTCTTCCTTGTGCCAAAGAAGGATACACCGGAAATGCGCATGATAATAAATCTGCGCAGGCTGAACAAGGACTTCCTGATGAAACCCCCTCACTTTCGGATGGAGTCCTTCCGGTCCATCAGGACCGCTCTGGTTCAAGGGGAATGGTTAACTTCCTTGGATCTTCGGGACGCTTACCTGCATATCCCGATTCATCCAAGTTACCGGAAGTACCTGAGATTCCTGGTCGGTGCTCGCCGTTTCCAATTCCAGGTTCTACCTTTCGGTCTAGCCAGTTCCCCTTGGATCTTCACCAGAGTATTTCAGCCAGTGGCGGCGTATCTGCACAGTCGAAGTATCAAATATCATTTTTACCTAGACGATTCCATTATCAGGAATATGTGCAGAATACAACTCCGATGCGATACAACATTTGTATGGCACATCCTCGAACTACTGGGTTATCTCCCACACGAGGAAAAATCGGAGATAACACCGTCACAACAACGGAACTTCCTAGGCGTGGCGTACGACACCAAATTGGTCATTGCTCGGCCACCGGAAGTTCGTTGGTGCAAGATATGTCGCGACATTCCACTGTTCATCAGACATTCTTGCCGCACTGCCATCCAGTTTGCATCAATAATCGGTCTACTGACATCCACACAGGATGTCACACCACGAGGCCGATTACAGTTACGGCCACTAATGATCTATTTAAATCAGCATTGGCCACACAGGCACAGGAATCCCATGATTCCTGTCACAGAGGAAGTCAAACATCACCTATTATGGTGGATGGACCCTCTCAACGTGATGCCTGGTGTAACACTGCTTCCGTTTCAAGCTACTCATCAGCTGTTCACGGATGCTTCGATGCAAGGATGGGGGGCCCACCTCGGATCCAAGTCGATATCAGGCTATTGGACTCCGCAGGAGAGGTTACTCCATATCAATGTGTTAGAGTTCATGGCCGTCAATCGAGCAATACTCTTATTGATACAGGACCTCAAAGGCCAGTCGGTTCTGGTAGCTACAGACAACACAACTGTCTTAGCTTACATCAACAAGATGGGGGGAACTCGGTCCTCGAAGCTTCTGAAGCAGACCGAGATACTCTACCATCTGTGCTGGCAGAACGATATCATACTTCGTGCCAGACACATACCAGGACATCTGAATGTACTAGCCGACGCACTGTCGAGAAAACATCAGATTATACCGACGGAGTGGCAGCTTCACACAGACATTCTGCGCCAAATCGCTCAGATTTGGGAACAACCGCTGATAGATCTGTTCGCTACTCACCTGAATCATCAACTCCCTCTGTATATGTCCCCTGTACTGGATCCTCTAGCAGTGGGAGTCGATGCTCTATCGCAGGATTGGACGGGTCTAATAGCGTATGCTTACCCGCCCCCTTCAATCCTGCCTCTAGTTCTACAAAAGATACGCGCGCATCCATGCGTGGTTTATCTAATTGTCCCTTGGTGGCCAGCTCGTCCGTGGTTTCCCGACCTTCTGGAATTACTGGTAGACGTCCCAAGACGACTACCTCTTTGGGAAAAACTACTTCGTCAACCGAAGTCAGCAATTTTCCACCACAAACCTCAGGCATTCCATCTGCACGCTTGCAAGTGCTCAAGGATCAGCTCACTGAGGTTGGGTTTTCTAGGGAAGCTTCGAGAAGAATGGTCGCTTCCACTCGATCCTCCACATCAGCTTGTTATCAAGGGAAGTGGAGGGTCTTCCATGAGTGGTGTACTGGAAGAAACATTGATGCCCGTTCTGCCTCTGTTCAGCAGATAGCAGATTTCTTGTTACACCTGTTTCAAGACAAGGGTCTTGCTCCATCTACGGTGGATGGTTACAGATCTGCATTATCTAGGATTATTAACCTGTCTACTGGCGTTAATCCTGCCTCTGATCCTAATCTAACAGCTCTGGTTAGATCGTTTAGGATTGACAGGCTTGTCTCTGTACCAAAACTTCCTAAATGGGATTTAGCATTAGTTCTACGGAGTTTATCAGAACCTCCGTTCGAACCCATAACTACAGCCGATCTGAAATTCCTATCCTACAAAACAGTTTTTTGTTAGCCTTGGCTTCAGCGGCTCGCGTGTCAGAACTACACGCTTTGGATGCTAGGGAAATTAGGCATGATTCTCGATGGACTTATGTGGTACTTACTACCATTCCTGAATTTGTAGCCAAGAACCAATCTCTGTACGACACTTCTTGTAGAGAATTTAGGGTTCCAGCTTTAGCTGATTTCCTTTCCTCAGGGTTAGAATCGGACAACCTTATGTGTCCGGTTCGTGCCCTTACTGTATATATTAGTCGCACTAAAGTACTACGTGCTGGGCGAAGGCGATTATTTATACCATTTTGTCCCCGGAGCCAACAAGAGATATCTAAAAACACTATCTCTTCTTGGCTCTCCAAAACTATTAGGTTAGCCTACGATGGAGTGTCATCGATGCAGGCTGCGTTGTGTGATGTCTCTGCACATGAGATCAGGGCGCTTGGGGCGTCCTGGCCTTTGTGGACCAACAGGTCGGTAACTGATATTATGAGGGCTTGTTTTTGGAGATCTCACACAACCTTCGCATCATACTACTTGAGAGACATGACACTTATCAAGGACGACCTATTTTCCTTGGGACCACTGGTGACAGCGCAGCAGATCACCGGGGTCGGGTCAGCACACAGACACTAGAGGCCTGTGTGTTTTTATCGGTTTTTAATGGTAAGAACACGTTTCCTCATAAAAAACTTTCTTTTAAAAAAGGGGGGGGGCACGTGTATATAACTTCCATTATGTCAGCGCCGATGAGCCTGGGAGGTCTGGGCTTACTATAGGGACAGTGTCTACGATACCGTTATATGACCCTGTCGCTATTGAGTCTTTATGGAAGCCTATTCTTATTTAAGTTTTATGGCCAGCATGAAGTCTCTTGCTGACTTCCGTCTAATCCTCACGCCATTAGTCGCTGTCACTTGGACTTCCCTCCGTCCTGCTTTGGGATTCTCGCATATGTCAGTAAGGTCAGTTTCACTGTGTAAAAAATATAATAAATTTACATGTAATTTTTACATTTTTAAACTGAAACTTACCTTACTGACAAAGTGATGGTCCCACCCGACCTCCCCGCTTGGGATCTTTACATTTACGCGTAAGAAGTGGAGATCTATTGTGATTGAGTGCTGGCGTGGGTGATTAGGCGGGAAATGAACTGTGCTATTGTTTTAATTTCTTCACTTGTTAATCCGTGTTTGCACACGAACGCATATGTCAGTAAGGTAAGTTTCAGTTTAAAAATGTAAAAATTACATGTAAATTTATTATTTTCGTATGCCTGTCGAAGACGAGGTCATGCAATGCGATGTTGCGTTCTATCCATTCATCCATTAACATTTGTTGTCCATGCGATAACTCTAGTTTCAAGGTATGGATTGGTACCAAACTTTGAGTATACCTTACTCGCATGGCAAAGAGGAGCCATACATCAATCGATCAAAGGTCAAGGTCACAGTCACCCAAAACTGAATCAAGTATAAGATGTGATATATATTACATTCTCAGAAGCACAAAATTGTAGACCTTTCTCTGGTGTGCTAGCTACCAATTGGAATGAAGGCTATTAAACAAACTTGAAATTTGGACCAATATAATTCCAGATATACGGGCGTATATTGAAGCCCCTTGGGCTCTTGTTTTTTTTATTATTATTTATTGATGGCTTAGCTTTTGCACTGTTATCTATGCCCATCGGGAACCCTTGGTTGCATGTTTCATTGTGAATTTTGAAGGTTCCCTGATACAAGAAAGCCTGGTCCATTCAAGATTCTCATTGAATGAAGGACAACATTTTTCTTTAATTTTGCTAGTAAATCATTCTATTCTACATCATATGATTTATCCTAAAACTTTTGCATGAACCATATCTGTGTCCACACATTTAACTGGTACAACATAATGCTTCAATTTTTGTCACCAAACATGTTACTGTACCTTGGAATTATTTAAAACGAGTGATTAGGAGAGCCCATTTGTAGCCTGACTCTGGGCAATTTTGAACCAGTTTGCATACCTGGAGCTTATGCCCCCCCCCCCCCCCCAAATAATGATAAGGGTGGGCCTGTGTCAATCAGTGTGTTTACTTGTTATCACACTTGTGCAATGCATAAATTGCCACTGATAAAGCTACACTTTCTTGCATGCTGTAATTCCAGCACACCACTCACGTGAAACCAAAGTCTGTTATATACGGTATCCAGGGATTTTTTGCAGGTTCTGATCCCAAACTCCCAGTTCCTTTTTGTAATTATGCCCCCCCCCCCTAACTAGAGGGAGGGGGGCATATAGCGATCGCTTTGTCCATCTGTCCGTCCGTCCGTCTGTCCGTCCGAATTTCTTGTCCGCGCAATATCTCGGTTAATATTTGATGGACAGAGTTGAAACTTGCATGGAATGTGTCCAATGCCTCATAGTTGTGCAGCGTAAAGTTGTTTCCGAGTTCCGGTATCATTTTCTAGAGTTATGGCCCTTTTTCTGAAATCTCTATGAATGGGACTTGTCCGGGCTGGATCTTGGTTAATATTGTATGGACAATTATGAAATTTGCAGGATATGGGTTCAGTGCCCCATAGTTGTGCAGCGTGAAGTTTCTCCGCGTTTCGCTTATATTTTCAAGAGTTATGGCCCTTTGTTCCTGAAATCTCCGTGAATTGGGATTTATCCGGGCTGGATCTCGGTTAATATTGTATGGACAATTATGAAATTTGCAGGATATGTGGTCAGTGCCCCGTAGTTGTACAGCGTCAAGTTTCACCGCGTTTCGCATATATTTTCAAGAGTTATGGCCCTTTTTTCTTCAAATTTTTGTGAATTGGGACTTGTCCGGGCTGGATCTCGGTTAATATTGTATGGACAATTATGAAATTCGCAGGATATGTGGTCAGTGCCGTGTAGTTGTGCAGTGTGAAGTTTCTCCGCGTTTCGCATATATTTTAAAGAGTTATGGCCCTTTTTTCTTCAAATCTTTGTGAATTGGGACTTGTCCGGGCTGGATCTCTGTTAATATTGTATGGACAAGTATGAAATTTTCATGATATGTGGTCGATGCCCCATAGTTGTGCAGCGTGAAGTTGCTCTGCTTTCGGTTATATTTTCAAGAGTTATGGCCCTTCGTTTATAAAACCTGAGTGAATTGGATATATTTATTTGTGCAGGCTGGATCTCAGTCCATAACTGATTTGGACTGGGAAAATGGCTATATATATATAATTCTACATTCCAAAGCAGACCACATAGGTCCTGAAGTATGAAATTGCCCCAAAAAGAGTGAATTGGTTGCAAAATTCAAAGTTCACTGATCGCTTCATAATTTCACCACAATATACTCCAAAGGAATGTAGGTCTCATAACCAGGTCACATTTTCGGATTTGGCGAAAGCCCCGGCAACCATCTTGCATCAAAACATTGTATTATCACTTGTTGGTCGATACTTGGAATATGTATTATGCGAGGCATAGCAAAACAAGCGACTTAAACAGAATTTTTATAATTATCCAAATTAGGCCTCCACCGACCAATACAGAACAGAACAATGGCGGGGCAGTGTCGGATTAAAGCGGAAGGGGGGGCATACAATTGAGCAATCTCTGATTGCTTCCTTCCTGTGTTCATTATTGAGGGTCCAATTTTGCGCAAAGAGTCTGTGATCAATCACAAAATAGAGGTTTATTAACATGAAATTCAATACCCAGCTATGCAATCGGATCGATATTGAGGTTCCCAGAAGCTTTTTCTAGAAGCTTTTTCTCAGAGTATTTCCTTCAGAAATCCTTTCAAATTAAACAACAACAACACTTTCGTTTTTTGTTTCATTTGAGTTTTGGGCGCCCATATGTTTTCCGAAACTAAATTGGCTCTAGATGCAGCCCTGATCCTACTTGACTAAAAAAAAACAGCCCGAGGGGTCCACGCACCTTTTAGGTGCTTGCCTGCAATTCATGTTCATCTAGATTTTGGCAGGGACATGCCCATGAACTACAAAATTTGAGTGGGGATCCGACTCCCCTTGGCAGGGCTTTGCACCATGTAGTCTGCCTTGAATCAAAAGCCAGCCTATGGGCAGCCTAATAAGTCCCAACCCACCAAGGAATAACTTTAAAACATTGATGTTTGTCTCGAATCGGGTAACACTTAGCAAATTGCAGAATGAACTAAAAACCAATTTCCAAAAACAGATATTTCACGATTCCCATTGTGGTCCCAATAGACATCTCCAAAGACGAATGAAATAAAGGTGCATCTTCCAGCTTCCGATATAGCTGTGTTCCCTCTTTCAGAAGGGAAGTTTCTAAGGGAATTCTAGCCTACACTTGTTACTGTGTCGATTATTTATATGTAAAAGGATTCCTACCAGGGAAGAATGACATTTTATGGTATAGATTTTGAGCTCACATACACCTGTCGTTAAAAGGTGTTCGTTCTATCCATCTGACCATGTATCAACTTCTGAGGTTGGGATGTCTCTTGTACAAGGTCAAGGTTTGGTACCAAACTTGTTTGTCCCATAGGCAAGGTATACAACAAGTCTTCCCCCTAATGCATCAAAGAACATACAAAATTACGACTTTATTGGATTCCCTATTTTGGGGTTAGTGACCCTGGACTTCAATTTTGGCATGCGATATCCACTCAAAAACAAGAGCCTGAATTGGCTTCAACATATACCTGAACAAGATATCTTTTCTCCTCTAGCTCAAAAACTGATTTATTTCTTGCGCTGTAAAACTTACCTTCACATACTTTATTGCTATCGTGTTCTTACGCGATTGCCCTATTGTAATATATTACCACAGAATAAAATAGTCCCTGTACTGCCCCCAATGCCCATGCGCGAGTACCCAGATCCCACGTGACCGACCACGTCACTTCCTTCTTCCCATTGCAACTCGTAGTGGAGAGTCGATGTTCTTTGTGTCTCTGTAAAAAAGTTATCTTCTACATTGGATTACCTTGGAATTCCTGCGTGTTTACCTGGATATTTACCTTGAGAGTTTACCTTGGATATTTACCTCGATATTACGTGGGATTTACTGTGATTCTGTGTGAGATTACTGGCCTGGTCTTCATCACGTATCGGGGAGTATTCGGAGAGAATCTAATAAAACCAAAATGGCGTCTGTCTTCTGCATCGTTTGTGCTAAGTCTAAGCCTACTACGGATCCCCACTCTGCCTGTCCACCGTGCCGGGGGGTTTGATGCGACCAGTATGCCAAATGTTCTGAGTGTGAAACGTGGCCCGACAACGTATTTCAAGAATATCTTGTCGGTTCATATGCTGAGGAAGTTTTACCGCCACCCGGCTTTACCGGGGCCGAGAATTTGGTTGTGTCTCCGCCTCAGTCTATCAGGAATGAGTCGGAGAGACAGGACTCGGTTGTTATGTCCGTTACGAATTCGAATCCGGCTCGTGAAAGTTCTCCGGTTGTTGTTAATGTGTCTCCGCCTCCTGCTAATTCTGTTATCGTTACGGCCGGGTTGGGAAAACAAGATGGCGGTCGTCTTGTCGAAAATCAGACGACCTTCACCTTGACGGCTACCTTGACCCTTCAACTACGACGTCAATTCCGACATCGGGCCTTCCTTACAGATTGGTAAGTTCGGAGTTTTTGGCTAATGTCCCTGTCAAGGATTCGTCATTTACACACAATTCGTTACCATCTAACAGGTATACGACTGCTGCACCCATAAATACACAACACTCGTCCGTTGGTATTAATCCTGTTTCCGATTATGCAGACAATCGCCGTTCTTTATTGAACGTGCCAAATTTATCGAGCGCGCCTGTACATCTGATAAAGTCAGCGCCTCCCCGTTCTGCTATATCGGGACTGGATTATCGTGGACCCGCCTCTCGGTCTGCGTCTATCCCGGCCTCTGTGGATAGTTACATGCATACGTCTTACCCACTAGTATCTTCATACTTACCGGTATTGTCGTCAAGTGATGGTACTGCCGCATCTGTTACAGCGCAAGCTACCTTTACTTCTGCATCTACTCGTATTGACTATCAGTCTACGTCACGTCCGATTTTATCGGACGCTTACATGCAACCATCAACATCATACCATACGGGATCTTCATACCCTCAGGTTACATCGTTGTATTACGGATCTGCTGCATCTGCGCATGCTCCGTCTCTGGCGGCAACTAATGCCTACTATAGGCTTGCTACTACTCGTGATGCTACTGTTACATCGCATACTTCCGGTATGCCTTCGATGATTAACAGGTCGCCTGATTATTATACTGCTCCTGCGTACTCCCCGCTTCCGGTTCGCCCCGCAGTATATAGGTTTGCATCATATCCTTCTGTTGCTCGACCGTATGATGTACCTCGTCGTGTGACGTCACCTTCTCATTCTTTTGTGACGTCACATTTGACTTCCAGTACATCGGGTGTTTACTTCCGGTCTCCATCACCTAGACACGTGAGGCGTTCTATACCATATCACGCGCCTATTCCGAGTCGTGAAGTTAAGGTTGCACACCCGCACTTGCCTAGATACCCAGCTAGGCCGGCGATGTCTCCGTATACTGCTGCGCCTGGTACTCCACTTCTTCCTATTTCTGTTCGGCAGTACCAGACTCCAGTGACAACTATTTCTGCTGACCTGACTCAAAGGGTGAATAGATTGTCAGCTGATTTTGCAGCACTGCAAAGAGATATGTTGATGCCTCCTCCACCGCCGCCTTCACCTGTACCGCGCTGGGCTGGCTATCAACCTCGCCTTGTGTCATCTAGACGTCCATCTTCTCCTTCCCGTGCTACGCAGCCACTTGATCTCTCGGTAGCGGGTATACCTGCACCTCCTGCTTTTGTGCCTAGGTTTCCTACTACTGACCACAATGTGACAGTGAGTAATGCTGAGCCGGAAACGGAAGAAGATGCTTCGCTTTTTGACACTGATCCGGAATCGTCAACGGCCAATTATGCTCAGACCTTGGCTCGTTTGTACGAGATGTTTCCGGATATGCCCCCTCCGCCAGTCTTGGAACCAAGGAGAGTGACTGCGATGTCGGACCTCCGGCCGGAGCCTACTCATCGCAAATCTCTCCCGCCTTCCAGAGCCGTTATTGAATGTGCTGATCGTATGCGGGATGCCTTTGCTCTTCCTCGGACCCAGGATGAGAGGCAGAGTCTCCTTCAACCTAGATCGTTATTTAAGCGTTCTAAAGGAGCCTTCCCGTTGGAGAGGCCTACTTTCCGGGCCTACCAAGTACATGGCTCTCCCTGGCATAATCGAGCTGCGGTCCAGGAGCCGGAGTTCGAACAGTTTATTGGGGCAACTCCGCCCAAGAAAGATATTTCTCTTTCTGTTCGTCAGATGGGTATCCTGGAAGACACATCTAGACAGGGGATTGCGATTTCTTCTCACCTCGATTGGTTCCTGTTTGCTATCCGATCGATTTTGAATCACATCGCTGAAACATCTTCAACTGGTTATGTTCCTATTCCGCTTGAAGATGTTATCCTGATGAAGGACTTCCTGACGGCAGCTGCGCGCGCGGACGCTGATTTAATGGCCTCATCTGCCTATTTGTCAGCCATGTTCGTGCACCTTAGGCGCCTCACATTGTCTCAGGCCCTGCCTACGTACACCCCGGACAGTGTGAGGACCGCCTTAAGGGAGCAGTCCCCCGCCTCAGGACTTCTGTTTGCCGGCATTCTGCCGGTATTACAGAATGAAATGTCCGCTGCCAGGACCACGCATACTTATTTTGCGCCTCAGAGGAAGTGATCAGCTCCTGCAGCTGCGACTTCGTCTTCCTCGGAGTCTAAGAAAGCTTTTACTGAGAGCTCTTCTGGGACTTCTGGGCCCAAAAGGTTTGCTGCCTCCTCTTCGAAGCAACCGGGCGGAAATTCGAGAGGAGGGGGGGGGGGGGGTGGCCGATTTAAACGAGGCCGCGGAAAAGGGAAGAAAGAAATGAGGGCACGGGCCATGCAGATGTTCTTTCTGCATGGCGAGATCGCACAATGCCGCCTTTCCCGATCAAGCCAATGCTGGATCTTCCTGTAGGCGGGAGACTTGCCCGGTTTTGGCAGAAGGCAATTCGGGCAGATCCGTGGGTGGTGAACTGTCTCCAGTTCGCCACAACTCCCCCATTGACTTCGTCACCCATGTCGTCACGGATTCCTGTGCGACAGGAGTACCTGAGGGAGATTCAAAAGTCTGTGGACAAGTTGGTAGAGAAGGGTGCTGTGATCGAACTTCCTCCAACCGATATGTCCCCGGGCTTTTATTCTCCGGTATTCCTGGTCCCCAAGAAGAATACCTCAGAGATGCGCATGATCATCAATCTGCGTCGTCTGAACAAGGACTTCTTGGCCCCGCCTCCTCATTTCCGCATGGAGTCATACCACTCCATTCGTGCGGCTCTAATGCAAGGGGACTGGATGACGTCACTGGACCTCCAGGACGCCTACCTGCATGTTCCGATTTTCAGGGATCAGCACAAGTACCTGCGCTTCTTGGTCGGCAACTGGAAGTTTCAGCTGCTTGTGCTCCCTTTCGGACTTTCCACGTCCCCATGGGTCTTCACCAGAATTTTCAATCCGGTGACGGCGTTCCTGCACTCTCGGGGTCTAAAGTATCACTTTTACCTCGACGATTCTCTTCTGAGGAATCAGTGCAGAAACGATCTCATCAAGGACACCAACTTTGCTTGGGAGATCCTAGTTGCCCTGGGCTACCTTCCTCACGAGGGCAAATCAGAGTTGACGCCATCGCAGTCTCGAATCTTCCTCGGAGTTTCATACAACACCCTATCGGTACTGGCGAAACCTCCAGAAGACCGCTGGAAGAAAATTCAGGTGGCAGTGCCGGAGTTCATTTCGGCACCGCACAGGAGTGCTCTCCATTTCGCTGCAATTCTCGGCCTGTTAACATCTACTCAGGATGTAACTCCTCGAGGCCGGTTGCAGCTTCGGCCGTTGATGATGCACCTCAACAACTTTTGGTCGAAAAGACACCTTTGTCCATCTGTCCCTGTGACAGAGGATGTCAAACATCTCCTTCGCTGGTGGATGCAGCCGGAGAACGTGATGATAGGGGTCTCCTTCCTACCTTTTCAGCCGTCCCATCAACTGTTCACGGACGCATCGATGGAAGGATGGGGAGCACATTTGGGTTCGAGGTCAATCTCCGGCTTGTGGAACGACAGCCAGAGGAAGTTGCACATCAATGTATTGGAGTTTCTAGCTGTTCACCTCTCCATACAGAGATTCCTTCCGGACCTAACGAACCAAAGCTTGTTAGTAGCGACCGACAATACGACAGTTCTGGCCTACATAAACAAGCAGGGGGGGACCCACTCCCCCCAGCTTCTGGATCAGGCACAGAAGTTCTTCAAACTTTGTTGGAACAACGGAATTTCTGTGCGAGCTCGTCACATTCCCGGTCATATGAATGTATTGGCAGACACGTTATTCAGGCCAAGTCAGATAATTTCGACCGAGTGGCAGCTTCACGAGGACATCTTAGCCCAGATGTCTCGGATATGGGAGATGCCGAATGTAGATCTGTTCGCCACCCGTTGGAACCATCTACTGCCGGTCTATGTGTCTCCTGTTCCGGATCCAGCAGCTCTGGCAGTCGACGCCCTGTCTTTGGACCGGTCCGACATGATTGCGTATGCGTACCCGCCGCCAGCAATCATGTCACAAGTCCTCCGGAAGATCCGAGCACACCCGTGCGTGGTCTGAGCACACCCGTGCATGGTCTAACTTGTGGCTCCGTGGTGGCCCACTCGCCCATGGTTTGCAGACCTGATGGATCTTCTCATAGACGTGCCTCGTCTACTGCCGCTCTGGTGGAACCTGCTTCGTCAGCCGAGATCCAGCCTTTACCACTCGAACCCCGGTCTGTTTCATCTGACCGCGTTCAAGTGCTCCAGCATCAGCTCGCTAAGGCGGGATTTTCTGTCGAAGCGTCCGAAAGGATGGTCCGGTCCACCAGAGCATCAACGACTGCGGTGTACCAGAACAAGTGGAAGATCTTCGCTGCCTGGTGTTCTAGTCGCGGAATCGTTCCAACCTCTGCCACTGTTCAACAGGTAGCGGACTTCCTTTTGTATCTGTTCCATGACAGGCAGCTTGTTCCGGCCACGGTCGACGGTTATCGGTCCGCTATTTCTAGGGTACTTCAGCTGACCACAGGTGTCAACCCATCGCTCGACGTCAACCTCTCTGCCCTCCTTCGTTCCTTT